>JAVIWB010001542.1:0-231767 GCA_031893035.1 Dermolepida albohirtum | reverse complement strand
GCTTTTCTTTGAATGAAAGAAGAAAAGCAACACTTCCCGCAAATGACGATTATTTGGCACAAAATCAGACATTTTCACACAACCAAAAGTATATGACGCAAAAACAAAATCGCTAATGTATCAAAGCGGTTTGTTTACCATGTGTCTAAGCTTAGTTCATGACGTTTTGGTTATGTCACAATTGACCAGCACTTACTGCTGGAGCCATCTCTTGAAAAACAGCGAGAACTTAGTTGCGCATCTAATAATTTAAAATTCAAAATATTTTATTAGTGAATATAATCTCCTTTTAACTTAAGATATTTATTGAAGCGGATATGAAATACTGCTAGGCCTTTTAAATAAACAGTTTCATTTTATTCTTCTAACCAGGTCTCAACAGCTTCTATCATTGGAAAAAAATTTACAATTTACAAGAATTTTTTTCAGTTGAGAAAATAGGTAGTGTTCAGATGGGGTCTGATCAAATGACAAAAGGGTGTCTATTTTTCGAGTTGTTCTGCATTAAGCAAAATTTTCAGCCTTGATCACAAAAAAATGTGTACCGTTGCAAAAAAGATCGCAATGAAAGATATTTAAAAAGAAGTAGCTTTATTGAATTACTCGTAGTTATTCAAAATAATCCCTCGGTTGCTATATATGTACATGCTCATAAGTACTTGGTCACCCTTGTTTCATTACAGTTTCTATAGAAAAGTTGTAAATATAAAATTTATTTCTGTAGTAAGAAATAGTTTCATAGTAAACATTAAAATCTATAAAAGCTCATTCAAAAATAATTATGCGATTACCCTATTAGAAGTTCAATCGGTTAGAAATGTCTAAACGGAAAGAATTGAGTGTAGCAGGACAATCGTTTGTAATCGCATACCATACAACTGGCAAAAGCAACTGCGAAATTTCCACAGAAGTTAAATTAAATCAGTCCACCGTGGATTATATAATCAAAAAAACATCGCGAATGTGGAAGTGTGTTGAGAAGAACTCGAAAAGGCAGACCAAGGGCAATGACTTCAGCGATCTTGCAATGGTGGCAACAAACAAGAGAAATACACGAAAAACAGTCCCAGAAATCACAGCAGAAGTGAATGCTGTTCGTCGAAAACCCATAAGTGTTTCCACAGTTAAACGGGGATTAAAAGAAGCCGGTCTTCGTGGGCGAATTGCATTGCGGAAGCCGCTTATACGCAAGCAAAACAAGCGAAAACATCGTACAACAATATTCAGGTGGTATAGAGAATTCCAAAGGGGAAATTTAACTGTGGAGGATGCTGAGAGGCCGGGAAGGCCATGAACGTCAATTACGGAGGAAAACGTTACTACTGTGAGGAAAATGCTTGGCGAGAACAGGCGAGTGACCTATCAACAGATAGAGGGTACTTCAGGCCTAAATGCACCAGCAAGTCGTTCGATTCTGCATGATTGTTTGCACGTGAAGAAACTTTGCTCTCTCTGGGTGCCGCACCGACTGATTGTAAAGCAGATAACACGACGTGTCACTTGGTACAGGGAGAAGCTGAAAAAGTTTAATAAGGGACAATCTGGGTATGTGAACAACGTCGTGATAGGTGACGAGACTTGGCTGTACTATTACGATGTGCCGACCAAAGCTCAAAACAAAGTTTTTGTCTTTGATGATGAGAACACACCCGTACATGTCAGAAAATTCCGATCCGTAAAGAAGAAAATGATAGATGTATTTTTCAAATCGAGTGGAATTGTGGAACGCGTCGTTTAATGCTCCAGCTCACCGCGCCAAAGCCTGTACCGAATATTTCACCACGACAGGATTGAAACTTCTCTCCCTACAGTCCAGATCTTGCTCCCTGCGATTTTGCACTGTTCCCGCATGTGAAAATGAAGCTAAAAGGGCCGCGGTTTTCCAGTGAAGAGGACCTTCTGCGGGCTTGGGACAACGAGTGTGCTTTACTCACTAGTGGAACTTGGCAGAACTGGTTTAAAGATTAGTTTCGGTGGATGGAGAGGTGTATTGAGTGTAGAGGAAATTACTTTGAAAAAATTAAATAAACAAAGCTGTATTGCAAAACTTTCCTAGTACCCTTTGTATGTTATCAATGGACACACGTATGGCCTATTCAGTGTAACACATTTAAGTATGTAAATACAATAAGTGAATTAAATAAACGTAGAATTTGTAAACTATATATAAATTACAAATAATAGGTGAAATATGAAATACTTAAAGCCTTTAATAATTACTATTATGGACTTTCAAAAATTTCCCAATAATACATGAACATGATAACTTTAAATTTTAAATTACTAGGACGCTAATATATTGTATGTTTACAATTCGTGATTACAGTTATCGAACTGACCTAAATAACAAAAAAAAAAACTAGAAACTTAATCGAATTATAATAATGACATTGAGCACTACTACATAATACTTTTTTACGATGTCAAGCAACTTTTTAAAAAATGTGCAGTTCACTGAACCGCTTGCGATTGCATTACATGAAATTAAATAGGATATTTTGTAATTTATATTTTTTTCTTCGTGGCATTCGTTTCTCGCATTGCAAAAATACGTGCGCACTAGTGATATCGATTTATTGAAATAATTAATCGGGGATATTTCATTAACTGTTAAATACTGGTGTAAGAAACGCGTAACTAAATAAAATATAATTTTTATCGCATCCATCTATCCAATTAAGGAGAATTCCAATTGGACAAACCGTGTTATGGAATGTTGATGGTATCCTCTCGACATGTATCTGATTATACTGATATGTGACAGTTTCTGAAAGAGCTGAAGATATGACGAAGATGACATTCTTATAAAAAATATAAATACATTTCTGTGACGAATCTGGCTAGTAGACATTTTTTTTCATTATTTACTATTTTGTGTATTGGGTTTTGTAGTATAAAATAAAACACTTTTTCTTTAAACAAAGAATAGTTATTAATCAATTATATATTTTCCATTTTGCTCAATGACCTTTTGCCATCTTTCTTTCAGCTGCATGATTCCGCCCTCATAAAATTTCTGGTCCTTATCAGCAAAAAACTGAACCAGGTGCGAGTGAAGGTCATCGTTATTTGTGAAAGTTTTACCATTCAAAGAATTCTGCAAACTTCGAAGTAAATGGTAATCAGATGGTGCTAGATCAGGGCTGTATGGGGGATGTGGCATCACTTCCCAGCCAAGCTCCAATAGTTTCCCACGAGTTGCCAAAGATGTGTGAGGCCTTGCATTATCTTGGTGGAAAACTACACCTTTCCGATTTGACAATTCTGGCCGTTTTTCTTTGATTGCTTCATCCAGTTTTATTAATTGTTGATAGTAAACATCAGAATTGATCGTTTGGTGCCTTGGAAGCAGCTCAAAAAACACAACACCTTTGTAATCCCACCAAACTGACAGCATGATCTTTTTTGGATGCAATTCAGCTTTCGATGTGATTGGAGCTGGTTTATCGTGTTTGCTCCATGATCGTTTTCGAACCCATTTTTCATCACCAGTGATGATTTGTTTTAAGAAAGGGTCGGTTTCATTTTGTTTAAGGTGCATTTCGCAAAAGTTGATTCTTTGTGTTAAATGAATTTCTTTCGATTCGTGAGGTACCCAAACATCAAGCTTCTTAACTAGCCCAAGACATTTTAAATGTTTTTCAATTGTTGTGTGCGATACATGTAGCCTCTCCGCAACCTCTCGAATAGTTATATAACGATCCGCTTCAATTATGACTCTGATTTGGTCATCATCATCTTCAGTAGGCCGACCAGAACGTTGCTCATCTTTGAGGGAAAAATCTCCAGAACGGAATTTTTTATACCAATTCTGACACGTGCGCTCTGTTAAGCAATTAGCACCATAAACTTCACATATCTTTTAGTGTGCCGCAGCAGCTTTCTTTCCTTTACGGAAATAAAATAGTAAAATATGTCAAAAATGTTCGTTTCTGCACTCCATTTAAAATTAACCCACAACTAATAGCTTTAATAAAAATCACGTACTACTTGCTTCTGAAGTTACGTCAATGTGACTAGTAGCACGCGACAAACGGTAAAGTACAGCACTAACATACGTTATACAAAAAATAAAGCAACGCTCTCTATCAGTAGAAAGCGAAAGTACTTAATTGCCAACCCAATATTTTTAGAACCTTAATTCATAATTCTATTTATTTTTCTATCTCGTGTGAGTCATTAATTCCGTTCGTGAAGCTGCTAAAAACTCTGATGTGTGATATGCGTTGTGTGATATCGCTTAATCACTGGAGGTTGATATATAATTCCTTTCCACATTAATTTTTGTATTCTGTATATACATTTCGATAACTAAGTTGTCATGAAAAATTTATAAAAAAGTCTATGTTCGAATTGTTATAAAGTACTTTGCTGTAAAGGCTTTAACCACGACTAACATAAAAAAGAATTAGGTTCGACTTTAAAGGATTCTTTGCCTTCGTTTCCAACGGTAATGGTATTAAATGGATGTTAAATGATCACTGACTGAAAATATGTGATCTTGATATTGTAGAACTCGTCAGACCTTGTTCACTCTATTCAAAATGTCGTTTTGAATATGAAAACGCTCGATGGGTTCCGCAGTTGTTAATAGTCAACGATAAACACATTCGAATTAATTTTGAATCAAGAGTTTAGATTTATTTAAACGCAATTTCACTGATGAACCATGAGTTAACCATTATACATTGAAGGCAAAGCAGCTATGAGTGGAAGCAGTCATAGTTACAGTTTTTTGGGTTTATTACAGCAGATAATTAAATAGTGTCGCGCCTGGAAAACTACGGCAAAATACCTGTACGAAACAAATGCCGCACACGATCTGTACCGTTGAAAGCCAAAACGCACACTGTATGATATTGCTTGTCTTGACGCAGAATAATTCGTCCTCTTGGTCGTTTCCGGCGAACTTTTTGGAACACGGTTGCAAACAAATGGTTGTATACCATTCAGCATTGACTGTGCGACGATCTCTAGCGGAATAATAGTACGATGACGGGTTACCCCCAAAAAGAGAAGCCTCCATTTTCTCGTCGAAGCTTCGTCTGCGTCTCACTTTCGTGGATTTCTCCCCGCCTTTGGAGACCCAGATTGTCGCTTGCTTTCTGGCTCGTAACATTAAATCCAACTTTCGTTATCTGTAACGAGGTCGTCCGCTGACTTGGCTCGGCCTTAGTTTTATTTTTTCAGCCTTCTTTTGCGTCAATCCATGCCAGTTTCTTCTGAGCTTCCGTTAGATTGTGTGTTATCCATCGAAGAAAAAGCTTTCTGAGAGCAAGATCATCAAGTAGGGTAGTTCTAATTTGGGTCATGCATAGACATCACTGAGTATAGACTCAATGATGCTCGACTATCTCTGTATGTGCAATGGTTGTATGTCTATAATATTCTACACGGCGTCGATATTTTCTGGAGTGACCGCAGTAGCAGGTCGTCCCTCACGGTGCTTGCGAGCGAAGCACGTCCACGCTGGGACTCGTATCACCGTCCAATATTTGCCAGGGAGGTGCTTCTTCGCCAAACAATCGCTAGATTTTTTGCGAACACTCTTGTTGAGTGGATCATCTTTAAAATCGTAGAAAATTATAGTTTAAATTCCATTTACCACAAAACCCACTGTTTTTAAAAAAATACTAAAACAGAGACATAATGCTAGCCATCCGTAAATGCTATTCGGACTAAAGAATCTCAGAGAATACGACAAAGTTTTTCCAAAAACGCCATCTTACGTGAAGTAGTTGAACCGCAAAAATTTTAAAGTAGCCTATGTATTTGAGACCATATTAGATTGAAAATTGCCAAAATCTCCAGTTTTACATGTTTTTGTATCTATCGAAGGTAAAACAAAGCTAAAAATTACATCTAGTAGATATTTTTTGGTACAATTTAGTAATATTAATTTATAAAATAAATAATAATAAATAACAAAATTTATTATTCACTCTGTTTTCAAAATGTAACACAAAATCATGTTTCTTTAGAAGGCCATCATAGTTGGCCATGATTTCATTAAAATGCTTATTTTTCTCTAATTTCTTAGAAATAAGATTCGGCATGGTTATCTTTTTTAGATTTTTTATTATATAATCTTTTATAATATAATTCATTTACTGGACTATGTTAAGATATAACCTTCACAAAAACACTGAATACTTAAAACTTTTACTATTTTTTTTCATTTTCTAATAAATCTTCAGTGTGTTAGATTACAAATTAAAAATTACTTTATAGTGTATGAAGTAAAGTTTTTTTATATTATTTGATCGTATTGATATTATCAACTATTTTTTAACAAGCTCGAAAATGATGTAGATAGAAAAAGAATAGCTTTTACTTTTAATAATTTAAAGATGCCGCCGTACCACCTATTATTTTGTTGTTTTATCATTATGTTTCCTTAAATCTCGTCTGTTCCTCTATCTTCAGTAGTTACGAAGACATGAAACACTGAAAATTTCGGCAATTTTTAGCATATTTAATATCTCAATAAAATTGACAACAAATGAAAAATCTGAAAAGGCTATCAAATACTCAAAGTCCAGAGCAATTTTGCTAATTTAACCGATCCTATATCTTCACTAAGGTAGTTACTCAGATACGGAAATACAAAATTACACCCAGAATGTACCGGGTATATGCCGGAATTGCCATAACTTAAGGATCTATTGGGTTGGCAACTAAGTACTTTCTAAGTCTTTCAGCTGCATGATTCCGCGCTCATAAAATTTCTGGTCCTTATCAGCAAAAAAGTGAACCAGCTGCGAGTGAAAGTCATCGTCATTTGTGGGAGTTTTACCATTCAAAGAATTCTGCAAACTTCGAAATAAATGGTAATCAGATGGTGCTAGATCAGGGCTGTATGGGGGATGTGGCATCACTTCCCAGCTAAGCTCCAATAGTTTCCCCTTACTTTTAGTAAGGCCTTGCATTATCTTGGTGGAAAACTACACCTTTCCGATTTGACAATTCTGGCCGTTTTTCTTTGATTGCTTCATCCAGTTTTATTAATTGTTGACAGTAAACATCAGAATTGGTCGTTTAGTTCCTTGGAAACAGCTGAAAAAAACACAACACCTTTGTAATCTCACCAAACTGACAGCATGATCTTTTTTGGATGCAATTCAGCTTTCGATGTGGTTTGAGCTGGTTTATCGTGTTTGCTCCATGATCGTTTTCGAACTATGTTACTGTACAGGACCCATTTTTCATCACCAGTGATGATTCTTTTTAAGAAAGGGTCGGTTTCATTTCGTCTAAGGTGCATATCGCAAAAGTTGATTCTTTGTGTTAAATGAATTTCTTTTAATTCATGAGGTACCCAAATATCAAGCTTCTTAATTAGCCCAAGACATTTTAAATGTTTTTCAATTGTTGTGTGCGATACATGTAGCCTCTCCGCAACCTCTCGAACAGTTATATGACGATCCTCTTCAATTATGACTTTGATTTGGTCATCATCAACTTCAGTAGGCCGACTAGAACGTTGCTCATCTTTGAGGGAAAAATCTCCAGAACGGAATTTTTTATAACAATTCTGACACGTGCGCTCTGTTAAGCAATTAGCACCATAAACTTCACATATCTTTTTGTGAGCCGCAGCAGCTTTCTTTCCTTTACGGAAATAAAGTAGTAAAATATGTCGAAAATGTTCGTTTCTGCACTCCATTTAAAATTAACCCACAACTAATAGCTTTAATAAAAATCACGTACTACTTGCTTCTGAAGTTACGTCAATGTGACTAGTATCACGCGACAAACGGTAAAGTACAGCACTAACATACGTTATACAAAAAATAAAGCAACGCTCTCTATCAGTAAAAACCGAAAGTACTTAGTTGCCAACCCAATATTATCTGTTTCTGGACTTCCGGGCTGAAACTGCGCCACTGGTATAATTGAAGATGTCCCATACGAGTGGGTACGAAACGCAGTTTTACCAGTGACGCGGTTCCAGTCCGGAAGCCCAGAAACAGATAGTATGGACCACGATCGCGGAAGCGTACCAGATTGCGGATGTGAGAGTGGTAGGGTGTATCACGAACTGTTGAAACTTGGTGAAACAGTTAATACTGACCTCTACCGACTACAAATTATCAACTTGAACTATGCATTCATAGAAAAATGTCCAGAATCGGCCCCAAGAATTGGTAAAGTAATTTTACAGCACTATAACGCGCCGTCTCATACAGCAAAACCAGTCAAAGAAGCATTGAAAGCCGCACCCGCCGTACTCTCCGACTATCACCTTTTGAATCAACGGAACACGCGTTTGCAGAGCAGCACTTCGCCAATTTCGAAGAAGTTAGAAAATGATTCGATGAATGATTTTGCTCAAAAGATAAACAGTTGTTTTGGAATGGCATCCATAAATTGCCTGAAAGATGGGAAACGTGTATAGAATCAATTAGCAGATACTTTGAAAAAATAAATTTTTCCATTTTCTTTAAAATATGCAGTTTTCTTACGAAAAAAACCGGTAATCACTTTCCGGTAAATATGGTATATCTGGAGTCTAATTAAGATTTATAAAAAAAGTTAATAATATATACTCAATGACATTAGAAGTGTTACACCTAGAAGGAATAGTTTCCTGGACGTGATTTTTTGGTAATGTGATAAGCTTAAGTCAAGAATGAAACGATCAGATTTCCAAGAAATTTTATTAACATCAATTTGAAAAAAAATCAATAATGTGTTTGGCGACCCCGTAGCTGTAGACACTCCTGTACACGTCTAGGCATCGACAAAATAAGATGGTCGATGTCTGCTTGTGGCACCTCGTTCCAACAAAATGCCTCCAATTCGAAGGCGTCAACAATATCACCATCTTAGTGATTTTGACAGGGGTAGAATTGTTGCTTTTAGAGAAGTCGGTTTGGCCTACCGCGAAATTGCCCGCCGTGTTGGTTCCACTGCAATGACGGTAATGCGTGTGTGTAGGGTGTGGACAGAAGAAGGTAGAGGAACACGAAACAGACCAACAGGTCAACCGAGGCGTACCGCAGAGCGTCAAGACAGGCACTTCAGACTACTAGCTCTGCGATACCGTTTTGCTACTACGCGCCAACTCTGTGACCAATGGTTTGGTGTAGAAGGTCGCATTGTCAGTATGCGAACATTATATCGCCGCATTCGAGCTTTTGGACTTGCTTCATACCGTCCACGATTAGTCCTTCCTTTGACTGCAGAACATCGTCGTTAACGTTTGGACTGGTGCAGAAAACGGCAGCATTGAAAAGCAGAATGGCATAATGTCGTATTCAGCAACGAATCGCGATTCTGCCTAGGCATGCATGATGGCCGTCAGAGGGTAAGACGCCGTCGTGGAGAGCGACGTGATATTGGTTTTGCTGTTGAGAGGCATGTGCACAGGACTGTTGGAGTAATGGTTTGGGGGGCTATTGCATATGGAAGCCGATCACCTCTTCTGTATATTCGGGGCAGTATAACAGCTGCGCGTTATGTTGATGACGTCCTACAAACCACTTTATTGCCTTATCTAGATGGCCGTCCACACGTCCTTTTTCAGCAAGACAACGCGCGTCCACATATTGCTCGTCGTACTATGGACTTTCTACGAGAAGCTGGCGTTAATGTTTTGCCGTGGCCACCCCGTTCACCGGATTTAAATCCCATCGAACATGTGTGGGACATAACGGGGAGAAGACTGACCAATTTGAACCATCCTCCACAAACTCTGGCACAGTTAATCCACCAAGTTCAAGTTGCTTGGAACGAGGTGCCACAAGCAGACATCGACCATCTTATTTTGTCGATGCCTAGACGTGTACAGGAGTGTCTACAGCTACGGGGTCGCCAAACACATTATTGATTTTTTTTCAAATTAATGTTAATAAAATTTCTTGGAAATCTGATCGTTTCATTCTTGATTTAAGCTTATCACATTACCAAAAAATCACGTCCAGGAAACTATTCCTTCTAGGTGTAACACTTCTAATGTCATTGAGTATATTAAATACCAAAGTCGAAGGATATAGTAGTTTGTTTATGAGTAACCAGCATCATAATAAAAGCAGAGGTACGAATCGGACTGAGATTACGTGTATTTACATTTTAAGATTAAAGGTCAACTATAAAATAATTATTGTTAATAATAACTTGTTTATAATAAATTAAAAATACACAATTACAATTATTACGAACCGAAAAAGTAACAAAGAGCTCAATTAAAAAACAAAATAATCCAATATTAAAACATTCTTTAAATTAAATTTTTCAAAATTCCGAATATTTTTTGCGCGTCGATTTATTGAAAGGAAATTCATCAATTTAATGATTTACGTTCAGTTTTCTCATTAATACTTTATTATTTAATCAATTCATACAACGATAAACATAAATATCTGTATTTATTCGCCGATTCTTTTCGGATCATCAAGTATATGGTTATTGTTCTAAAAACTGGATATCCTTGACTTTCCTGCTTTTAAACGAGAATGAGTATCCGCTTGTTTCTTTGTATCGGCGGTTTTCAATCTCTTTCTCATGACAGTTCCTTATTCATCAGAAAATGAATAAGGAAATGTCACATTTTGAATATTTTCGAATACAATTAATAAACTCTACTTATTTTATATTCGAATTTAATAATAATAGCATTTATAAAGGCTGTTTCAAATTGCGCAGTTTTTTTTAAGAATAAATAAAATATACATGGCGCACTGAATTTGTCTGGGTATGTGGGCATTTAAAAAGATGTATAACATTTATAAAAATGACTTCGTTCACGGTACAACGCGTTCAAATTGTTGAATTATTTTATGAAAATTAGCGTTCTGTGAAAAGAGTTTTTAGAAAATTACGCGAATTTTATGGTTTACATAATCGTCCATCTGAAAGTACTATTGGTCGAATTATTAAAAAATTTCAAGAGACCGGTTCCGTGGAAGATCAAAAAAGTGAAAAATACAGTCGTAGTGGTCGTTCACAAGAAAATATTGATTTGGTTCGTGAAAGTGTTGCTGAAGATCCTGAAATGTCCATACTGGATCAACCACATGGCGTACTTTACACAAGGATTTAGCTCTGAAGGCATATAAGGTTCAAATAACACACGAACTGAAACCATTAGATCATTTAAAACGTCGGCCATTTGTCAATTTCGTCAGTGAACAACCAGCAGATTTTTCTCAAAAAATAATGTTTTCCGAGGAGCTACATTTTGAATTTAGTGGCTATGTTAATAAACAAAATTGCCGTATCTGGGGTTAGGAAAATCCACGAATTATTCATGAGAAACCTATACATCCTAAACGAATTACTGTTTGGTGTGCATTATGGTCAGTTGGACCTTATTTCTTTGAAAATGCTGCTGGTGAAGCTGTAACTGTCAATGGTAATCGATATTCTCGGATGATAACCGAATTTTTGTCATCTGAATTAATGAATATTGATCTAGAGGACATGTGGTTTCAACAAGATGACGCTATACCTCACTTTGCACACGAATCAATTGATTTATTGAGAGAAAAAAATTTCCTGGACGTGTAATCTCAAGAAACGGTGATGTTAATTGATCACCAAGATCATGTGATTTGACACCGTTAGACTATTTTCTTTGGGGTTATGTGAAAAGTCGGGTTTATAAAAACAATCCACAATCAATTCCTGCTATGAAAGATGAAATTATTTGTGTCATTGGTGAGATAGATCCTCAATTATGTCAAAATGTCATTGAAAATTTTAACAAAAGAGTGGACATCTGTGGAGCTGCAAGAGGAGGCCATTTGGCAGATATTATTTTCCGCATATAAATGTTATAACTGATACTTCAATTACCAATAAAAAGTTTTTGAAAGTGAATACAAATTATGTGTTTTATTTATTCTTTAAAAAAACCGCGAAATTTTAAACAGCCTTTATTATCATTAATATTATTATATATTCGAATTTAAAATAGTAGTTGGTTATTAATTAATTTAAAACTGACTTTAAATGTTTTTGCAATGCAAAATACAAAATTGCATTAATAGAATGTTGGAGTGTACCAGCTGTTGAAGATAACGCGGAAGTTCTCGAACGAAATATTAGCAAAGTTTGCATATGAATATGGCAAGAAGTTGCCGAGGATTTCTGTATATGTATACGTAATATACGTTTGTACATATACATTTTATGATGTTTATAATTTATGATTCTCCTTCTGTAATAACATAATCGGACCTACTTTTGGCGAAAGCGTCAAGAACAATACATAAGACCAACTTGAGTGTATGTCTAGCAGAAGTATTTTGTTTTACACACGTGTTATATCCAAAACATATGAACTGGAAAAATATTTGAGAGCCATACATATAAAATGTAATCTTTATGTTCGTTCGCATTGATTTTATCTCATTTTTGTAGATAAAAAAATGAGGTCTTTTTAAGTGTAAATTAATATGTGAAAATAGCCGTTAAAGTTCGGAATAAATGTCATTTAATGGTTGAAATTTTAGGTGTGATACCATAAGTTTTGAAATACGTCTCTATTGATATACATATACGCCGTTTGAAGTCGATATTTTCTATTTTTTACAAGCATTCAGTCAAGCCTTTGAAGGCAGGCTTTCAAAATATTTTCTGAGTGGTTTCATTTTGATATGTAAAAAAAACGAGTATTTTTAAGCGAAATCATTGGACGTTTACTTAGTTGTAAAGAGGAGGGTATGCCATTAATAATGGAAAACAATATCGGCCAAATGGCCGCCACTGCTACGTTTGCAGGACCATATTCTTTTCATGAAGTTTTCCATCACCAATTCGCACATTTGCTGCTGTATGTCCTCGATAACTTCATGAATTCCATCCTTGAGGTTTTAAATCGATTGTGGGCCATTGGCATAAACCTTATCTTTCACGTAGCCCCAAAGAAAAAAGTGTGTTAAATTACAAGATCTCGGTGGCCAATTGTGATCGCCTCTTCGAGAAATCACACGATCAGGAAACTTTTCACGCAAAATAGTGATGGTATCGTTACTTGTGTGGCACGTAGCGTCGTCTTGTTGAAAATAAACGTCGTTCACATCAATATCTTTCAATCCCGGCCATACGAAATCATTAATCATCGTTCGATAGCGCAATCCATTCACCGTAACAGTTGCTCCAGCCCCTTTGTCGAAAAAGTAAAGTCCAATGACCCCGCCAAATCAAAAACCGCGCCAGTCACATAACCCCTTTAACATCTTTTGCATCAACGATACAACAAACAATGACTAGAGACACTTTTTCACTACTAGTTATTTGATAAATCTCTTTAGCACATCTTTCATTGATAAGTTTTCAAGAAATTTGTATGGTGGTTACACCTGTTATGTTAAAATTGTAAATTCTAATATCATATAGCAAACATTTCATTTCTAAATAAAAGGTGTTCTAATAAGACATTTCATTTTCGATAGCCCGCCATTTTAACAGTTGTCATTATTCAATCTGTAACTACTTGACAGATGACAAGTAAAAACTACGCCATTGATAAAAATGAAACGATATAAGCTTCAACAACGCACCGAAATTATTAAAATTTACTACAACAATGGTGAAAATTTCGCGGTCACAGTTCGCCAAACAAATGCATTTTTAGGTCGTCGTGAAGCAGCTTCTTCTTTCTTCGCAGTTTCAGTGCGACAGACAATAGCAGTAGTTGAGCCTTAAAGATGTCCCATACGAGTGGGTACGAAAAGTCGGCTGTTTACCAGGGACGCGGTTCCAGCCCGGAAGCCCAGAAGCAGATAGAAAATATGGTGTAGTTTAAGTTTAGTCAATCAAAAAAAAACCAATTTCGCAAAACCACGAGATTGCAATAAACCATCCGATACCATATTTTGGCCTCTATGAGTTCCTGGAATAGACGGCCGTTGAAAAGGTTTGTGAGCACGAGGACGTACATTAGTAAGTGTTAGGTTTTAAAAGATATTGACTTATAGATTTCTTGTGAACGCCAGTGAGTATTTTGGCAGGATAAGTGTGCGGAATTTTTTCTGCATAAGCATTACCGCGATTTCAACTGCGATTCTGCGATTAATCATCGGCTAATGATGACAACTTAGTTGTCGAAATACGAATACAGAGTACGAGTATTGATGTGGTAAGGATTTTTTGCCTTTCTTGATGAAATGAATCATTGTGTTTTAATAAAGTAAACGTTATATTACACTAAATAAGTGTTACACATAAATCAAGTAGAAATTGATTATTCAATCTTACGTCAGGTCTTTTATACTTATGCTTCGCACTATTCACGTGTTGTTTACAGTCACTTTTCGTCCAGTATATTAGAGATACATTGCACACTATACATTTGATTTTTGAGTTATCGTGAGTTAAACCTGTTCACGTCGGTCAGTGGTCGCTTTCTCGATCTACGTAACTGCGACATTATTACATGCAACGTACAACAATCAATACAGAAGTTTACACCACTCTCTCTTACACTCTCTAACCACTATGTTGCCCTATTCTGGGTTTTCATGTGCTCACATAAATTGATAATGTATTTTTAAGTAAGAAGCGGTTTAGAGTCTTTAGTTGCTTTTAAAAAATTTCTTCACGGCGTCGATCAGTGGTCGTTTTCTCAAACTACATAAATGAAACATTATTACATACAACGTAAAACAGTCCATACAGAAGTCTACACATTCGCACCTGACGCGTTCATTTCAGTCGGTGAGCAAATCACAACTGAGAATCGAAACGTTCGCGGAACTTTTTATATCTACGGTCGTAACGTGTAGCCCAGTATTCGCATTTTTACTTATTACAAAATTCATCTCTTTTATGCAGCTACATTTATTTAAAGCAATAACGATGTTTGATCTGACATGTTCGATCTGGCAAAAGCATTCGATAGGGTATGACTACATGAACACATCGGTGGTAAATGCGGGTGTCTCTCGATATGGTACAACATGAATACATCGGTGGTACGAGTAAATGAGGGTATCCCTCATTAAACATTCTGCAAATGATATTTTTTGTCTTGGTACATCCTCCACGAATAAATAATAAATTTAGAATGTCAATATTTGAATATGTGTTCTCAATTTCCATTTTTAATGTTTCACTGACAAGTAACTGGTGACAGATAGATAGGTAGCTTGTTTTGAAGTTCTGCTAATAATTTTGCAACCATCCTCGCAAAAAAATTAATGATTTTAATAATTTGCACAAAAACAGTATATAACTTAAAAACTAGATATACGAGAGTAGTTTGACAAGTAGTGAGAATGGAAAAGAAAAATGAATAAATACAAAATAATTTTTGTTTTTCAATATATTCTCCTAAAAGAGCAATACATTTATTCCAACGGTGCTCTAATGCCCTTATGCCATCTCTAAAATGCGATTCCGGAAGGCTTGCAAAATACTCATTTACGAAGATGATAGGCTCGTCGTTAGACGAAAATTTCTTTCCACCTAGTGCAGTTTTCAATTTTGGAAAAAGGTGGAAGTCGGAAGGGGCTAGATCCGGCGAATAAGGCGCATGCGGTACTAATTGGAAATGCAACTCGTGGATTTTGGACATCGCAACTGTGCTGGTTTGCGAGGGAGCGTTGCCTTGGTGAATCAGAATCTTTTGCTTTGCCATTCCTGGCCGTTTAGCACGAATCTCAACATTTAATTTTTGTAGAAGTTCTGCATAATATTGTCCGTTTATTGTGGCACCTTTGTGAAGGTAATCAATGAGCAAAATGCCCTTTGAATCCCAAAAAATTGATGCCATCACCTTGTTTGCCGATAAAGTGGTTTTTGCTTTATTCGAAGGTGCAGAACCACGTTCTAACCATTGTTTCGACTGTTGTTTAGTTTGAGGTGTACTGTAGTGTATCCATGTTTCATCGCAAGTAACAAATCGCCTACAAAAATCAACCGGATTTCGCTTATAAAGGTCCAAACACTCATTGTCATGCGCAATGCGCAAACGAGTGAAATTTTGATCAGTCGTAAGCAATCGCGGCACCCATACTGCCGAAAGCTTGGAAAGGCCCAATTCTTGCGTTAAAATGTGGTGTACGCGTTCTATTGAAATGTATACCATGTTTGCTATCTCTCTCACTTTGAGTCGTCGATCTTGCGTAATAATATTATTGATTTTTATAATCATTTCCTTAGAAGTCACGATTTTGGGTGCTCCAGAGCGCGCTTCATCAACACAGCTTGTTCTACCACGTTTAAATTCATTTACCCATCTACTTATTGTGGCGGATGATGGAGCAGATTCACCTAATGTTTCCCGTAACTCATCTTTTATTTCGGTAGCTTTCATACCCTTAATTACGAAGTATTTAATCACCGCACAATACTCTGCTTTTCCATTTTAACAAAACGACGTGTTGCTTCTTTTTCAATCAGCTGTCGAAAATAAACTAATCAACCGATTTATCTAAATATCGGAATGTAAACATATAGATAGGCAACTTAAATTGCAGTGCATTTGTTTTACCAATTAGAGCGCCACCTATGTGTCATTCTCGCTACTCGTCAAACTATCCTCGTAGGGAATTGTAAAATTGTAATACCAACAGAATATAAAGTTGTGTATCAGAATATTGAAAAAAATACAGGGTGTTCTATTTGGGAAAACTAACTTATGATGTTTGATGTTAACTAAACTTGGCATTAAATTTTCACCACCCTGCATGGAATTAAGATTTTCAAAAACGGTTAATTTTAGGAGTAGGGAAACTTTATAAATATCCACCTAATATTTTACGTAGAATCTAAAATTGCAATAATATACAAGATATTTAAACTAAGGAAGGTGACTTCAACTTCCGGTATAACCGGAATTGTTACATGAGTGCCATTATCTTGTTTGAAGAGCGCATGCCCGAAAACATTATTCACCAAACTTTAAGAATTAAAATCGTAGTAGTCTTTGAAATATTCTAATAGGTGGTTGACGTGGGGGACTTGTATATAGAGTGCTTAAAAATTTCTGGTATTCCGTCCTTCAAAATATATTTCGATTTTGCTAAAAATATTTGAAACAAAAAAGTTAATTAAAAAAATAATAAATCAAGTTTAAAGCCTAATAGTTTTTTACTTAAAGATAATAGAGGCACAAAATTTATTGCTCCTAGAATATTGACAAAACATTAGCTGAAAATATGAGATTTCAGAACAGCAGTTTTGAAATTTAATGATTTAAACTAAAAAAATTACAGTATTCATTGTATTCATCAGATCGATAACAGTAGATTATTCAAATTAGCATTTCTTAAACGTCTCAACGTTTTCATGGGAAAGGAATTTCTTAATTAAGAAGAGACATCGCCGGAATCTTTCTTCATTAACTCTAGAGATTCAGATTTTTTGAATGGTATGTACTCGTTAGACGCAAAAGGGTGTTCAAGCATATTTAAATTATTTTTGATGCTTAATAAACATTTATTTTCAAAACTAAATAGTTTTAAATTTTGTTTATTAAATTCGACGTGTGGATACACTAACCTAATATTTGCAGTGTTGGTATTATTTTGTTTATAGGACGTTTAAGATCGCTGTCAGAAGCATGACTTTCTTTAAATAACTATTTCTGAAAACGAATAAGAAAAAAATGCGAACATATTTACACAAACACTTGCGCCTCTGACTTTGTTTATTTTAATTGCAAAAATCGTAATATAGTCGGTGTTATAACAGTGTGTAGGTGATCTTTTAGGCAAAATATGGTTTCAAAATAAAAAGAAAGCCATATAATTAGATTCATTGGACAGAATTTTTAAAATACTTAGCCGTACTTACTTAATATGTAACGGGTGATTCATTTGGAGGTACTCTTTTCATAAAAAAATATAAACTTCGATTTTATTGGGTATTCTTTGGGGTATTTTCATACAAAAGAATCATTCTAGATATTTATTTTTTGAAAATTATTTCCTTCAAATGTTGGCCGTAACTGCGCCTAACATGGTCCATGGAGCAAAAAAATCTGTGGTTATGGAAAGTAACATCGAACTTGAGCGTGAATTTATAAGGAATGAACCGAAATCCTCATTGCTATACGTGGGAATGGAATTAAATATTTCCAAAGATTCAATTCATTACATTTGAAACTGAGAAAGATCTGTGCAAGGTTTGTACCACACAATCTAACTGAATTCAACATTTTACAGATATTCTATTGGAACTGGCGATGAGACGTGGTGTTTTCAATATGATCCAGAGACCAAGCGTTAAATTTCTGAAGAAAGACCGAAGAAAAGCTATTTGGTAAGTCAAAAGTGAAGACAATGTTGATTTGTTTTTATGATTCGAAAGGCGTAGTCCACAAAGAGTTTATACCAACTAGTCAAACAGTCAATGCTGCATCTTATCTTGGTATTATGAAGCGTCTTTTGGGGAGTATTCGTCGTGTGCGCCCTCGATATCATAAAAATGTTAACTGGCATTCATTATATGATAATGCACCATCTTATCGCTCGAGGCTTATCACTGATTTTCTAACTACAAATGTCATTTTAACCATCAACCATTCACCGTATTTACCGGATTTGGCCTCCTGTGATTTCTATCTATTCTCCAAATAGCATTTGCCGATGAAAGGACAGCGTTATGCCGACGTGGTAGCCATTAAAAAGGCGTCGATAGCGATCTTGAAGGGCATCTCTAAAGATGAATTTAAAAATTGATTCGACATGTTAGGTAATTTTGATGGAGCCTGTGGTTGACTAACTTAATCAGTTAAGGTTGATATATAGGACCTTTCCACATTAATTTTCGTAGTGAAACGAATATACAGTGTGCGTTTTGGCTTTCGACGGTACGGATCGTGTGCGGAATTCGTTTTCGTACGGGTATTTTTGCCGTAGTTTTCCAGGTGCGACACTGTTTAATTATCTGCTGATGATGACAACTTAGTTATCGAAAGACGTATACAGAATACGAAAATTATTGTGAGAAGGGGTTATATAATATATCGACATGTTAGTTGACCATGCAAAACGTTGTATTGAAGCCGAAGGCGACTACTTTGAATGAAATAAATGAATTTTGCAAAAATAGTAAGCTTTTGTTTTTACTTTAAAAAAGTTCCGTTTTTTCTGAGACAGGCTGTATAAATCATTGGAATATGTTAAGTTATTTAGCGGTGACAGCAATGCTTATTCGAGATCCTTCCTGATGAGTGTGTAAAAATACACTTTAAAGTTCATTAATTTTATCTGGTCCCTGCTAGAAGTAACCCTCCACATTCTCTTGTAACATAGATGTTACAATTATATGTGTTAAAAAGTCTAAAATAGTTAAAATATACATTCATTTATTAACAGTATAAAAAGTGAAACAAAAAACAGAACCGAGGAAACTTGTAACTACCATAACTGTAGTAGCGTACGCAAATTAATATGAAATAAAAAAGCATTTGTATGTCAGCATAGTATTATGGAATTAATTCAACCTCTGTGGGTTTTAAACGTTGACAATCTCTTTAATAGTAGATCATGAGTCACATTTCAACGTGCTACTCGAACAAATAATCGCCGACTTGTGTATAGGAAGATATCGTAGACTTATTTGATTTTTACATTAGATGTGACCTAAGACGACTTTCGGATTCGAAAGATGTTAGTTTGTGTGTGTATGTAAGACCGAGGAATGGTCCAGCAGTCCGCAGCGTGTAGGTAGTAGTAGCAATTATACAGTTATTGTCCCACAAATCGTAAGATCGAAACACTTCGTCGCTGCGATCTGTTCTCGTTTAATCGGTTTGTTCATAACAGCATTTGAAAGTCAAGTTGTTGCGTAATTTTTTACGTTTTATATTAGTATATATGTTGGCTATTAAAGAGTCAGAAAGGGATAATTATCAAAGTATTTTTCTTCAATGGAATGTTTCAAAAAAATACATTTATTAAATAAAATAAGTAAAAAGTAAAATATATAAAATAAAAACATTTTAAGCTTGATATGTGTAAATCATACATTAAATTTACTTACTAAAATAAAGCATATATGTATACATTAGTGCTGGGCGGTTATTGTTCATTTTAACGTACAATTTTATTTACTAGATACCACTCGTTGTTTTATGTAGATAGTAAAAGTTATTTCTCATTTATATTTGAATGACCCTCGTATATCCCTACTATAGGTGATCTCAAAGAAAAATATTTGTTTAAATATTATCTGTATTCTAAATTAGTATTTAGTATATCTATTACCAATTCATTTTAGTTTTTTTATTTTCGATATCCGCAATAAATTGTAAACCTTCCAATCCATAGAAATCAATTTTAAAACATCTGTTAATGCGTAAAACACCTTTTTGACCAAAAATCATTTATATTATTATATATATATTTATATTATTTTATTTTTATATAATATTATGTAAATACATAAGTTCCGCCGAATACAATGCGCTCTATATACCTCGAGCCATCATAGTTTCAATGCAGTGTATATGCATCTCGGGATTCGAATTCAGCGTGAAAACCGATTTGGATCGGTTCTCCGCGACCAAGCTGTGAAACGATCCTGGATTCGGATTCGATCATTCCAGGAGAATCGATTTATAACTCGATTTTCCTTACCGAGTATTTTTGGATTCGATTCGCCCAGCACTAGTACACATATTGTTATGAAGAAGAATATGCTATGTGGGTGTAAAATAAGTCTCAAGTTGGCTTGCGTCAAACGTTATGAAGAAAGATGTGCTATAATTATTATTGATTGAATTATAATTGAATTGAAAAATTATGAGTGATATTTTGAACTGTTACTAAGTTAACTCTAAAGTTGTATAAATAAAAAATAAAAAATTCTTTATTTACTTAAGTGTTTTATTGTTATAACTTATTTTTTAATGAATCTTGTATCGGCTGTTTTTTAAGAGTTTGGGAACTTAAAATGATAATACAAGATAAAAATATTGTTGGAATGAAATTTTTTTTATTACAATCTGGTAGATAATTTCATGACATTTATTTTTTAAATATGATTTCCGGCATATGTCCGCCGCGGCTACGAGTTACATGGTCCATTCGATCAGTCCAATACTACTTTGTTCAATAAAGCTGGACGTATGGCGTCAATGGTGGCTTGAATATTAGCTGCCAATGCTTCAAGAGTTGCTGGTTTGTTGGCATAAATCAATGACTTAACATAGTCCCATAAAAAGTATTCCAGAGGCGTTAAATCGCACGAACGAGGGGGCCAGTAAACAGGACCACTTGTGGAAATAAAGTTGTCACCAAATTAATTTTGCAATAAATCGATTGTTAAGCGCGCTATGGCAAGTTGCGCCGTCTTGTTGGAACCAAATGTCGATGTTCAGCTGCTTAATTTTTGGAAACAAAAATTCAGTTAACATGATTCGATAGAGCTCGCCATTCACCGTAACGGCAACTCCTTCCTCATTTCGAAAGAAATAAGGACCGATGATGGCGCCAACGTGTAAACCGCACCAAGCAGTCAATTTTAATGGATGTAATGGTAATTCGTTAACGGTTTGAGGATTGTCTTCGCTCCAAATACGGCAATTTTGCTTATTGACGTAGCCATTTAATTATAAATGAGCTTTATCACTAAACACAATTCTTTGATAAAAATGCTCATCTTCGGCCAGTTTCAAATGAGCCCAATCAGTAAAAATGCGCCGCAAACGATGGTCGTTTGACTTCAATTCTTGGACGAACTGTATTTTATTGGCACGTAAGCCAAGATGCTTACATAAAATTTTCCGCGTAGTCGAAGGACAAAGGCCGGTAAGTTGAGAACGACGACGAATCGACATTTCGGCGTCTTCTTCAATACTTCGCACTACAGCAGCAATATTCTCATATATATGCACATTTCTTTGTCTTGTTGATGGTTTTGAATCGAGAAGAGTAAAATTAGTGCGAAAACGATTAATAACTGCACGAATTGCTTGCTCACTAGGCCGATTATGATGACCGTAAAATGGACGAAGTGCTCTATGAATTTCGCGAACAGATTTATTTTTTTCAAAGTAAATTTCCATAATTTGGAAACGTTGTTGTGGCGTTAAACGATTCGTGATGACTTGCCAAACCTTACTGAACAGAAATATCAACACAGTTTGACATTATCAGCTGTCAAACCATAAGCACGCAAACCAAGATTTTTACGCAAAATTTTCCATGAAGTGGATGGACACAAGTTTAATTGTTGAGCACAATGACGAACTGACGCATTTGGATCATCATCAACACTACGCTGTACACCATGAATCGCGTGTTGTGTGCGCACTGGACGACGTCTTACGTGATGCGTATTATCGTTTAGAGTAAATGTATTGTGAAAACGATCTAAAGTTTCTCGAATTAATTGCTCTAATGGACGATTATGAGCACCATAAAATGCACGTAATGCCTGATAAGTCTCTCGAATTGAACCATGTTTTTCAAAATAAATTTGAATAATTTGCAAACGTTGCTCTGGCGTGAATCTATTTATGATGAATTGCCAAACCCAACTAACCCCAAAACAACCGAGAATTGTTAAATCGGCTATCACAAAAAACAGTATTGCCAATTTAGTTCTCTGCCTTCGGAAAAAAGACTGTATATGCATTTTCCGAATCGTGGAGCTCGTAATCAGTTGTCTCAGTAGCTCTATTCTGTTGTGCTTTTATTGTGAATAGTGCCTAGTTTGACATTATCAGCTGTCAAACAATAAGCACGCAAACCAAGATTTTTACGCAAAATTTTCCATGAAGTGGATGGACACAAGTTTAATTGTTGAGCACAATGACCAACTGACGCATTTGGATCATCATCAACACTACGCTGTACACCATGAATCGCTTGTTGTGTGCGCACTGTACGACGTCTTACGTGATGCGTATTATTGTTTAGAGTAAATGTATTGCGAAAACGATCTAAAGTTTCTCGAATTAATTGCTCTAATGGACGATTATGAGCACCATAAAATGCACGTAATGCCTGATGAGTTTCTCTAATTGAACCATGTTTTTCAAAATAAATTTGAATAATTTGCAAACGTTGCTCTGGCGTGAATCTATTTATGATGAATTGACAAACCCAACTAACCCCAAAACAACCGAGAATTGTTAAATCGGCTATCACAAGAAACAGTATTGCCAATTTAGTTCTCTGCCTTCGGAAAAAAGACTGTATATGCATCAGTTTTCCGAATCGTGGGGCTCGTAATCAGTTGTTTCAGTAGCTCTATTCTGTTGTGTTTTTATTGTGAATAGTGTTTAGTTTCTTGTTAGGAATTAGTATAGTTCCTTTTGTATACCAAATATTATTTATTATTTTAATGTTGTCTGTAATATTGACCAGTCCTGTTGCTTGTGGAATACTGGGGAATAATTAAGTCGATCTACCTATCTATCAATGTATTTATGCTGTTCAATGTTCGCCGCCGAATCTATGTTTCGATTGCATTACATTTCCAGCAAAATTATGAATAATAAATAGAAGTATCGTTAACATTATAATAACTTATACATTAAATCTGTTGTTAACCAATGCAATTTCAGAAAGGCCTTTCAAATATCTAATTACTAATTACACATATATGTATACATGTTGAGGCAGAAGGAACCCTTTTAAAGTGAAGGTTAATTGTCCGTTTGTTGTTTCCGTTTCATTACAACATAAATGTATAAATAATATTGAAATGTTACCAGTTTAATGACTTATATGAAGTCATAAACGCTAACAATTTTTACTATTATCTACAATGTAACACATGTGCATGCTTGCAGCTTACATAATGGGTGCGATTATCTTTTTTTGATGTTGCCTAATATCATCTGTACATAGACACTAACAGATTTAGATGGATGTATCTACTGGAATATACACATTTGTATTTCGTAATAATATCTTAAATGTGAAGGGAACACGTAATTGATTATGTGTCTTAGGCAATTTAGTGTGAGAAACATGTATCTGGGCATTAAATTGGAAGAAGTTTGAAGAATTAAAAAAATTTACGTGGACTGTTCCAGAGATTTTTAAATAACTGAAAACTTTTAGCTTTTTTTTATTTCCGATAACATTTATGATATTTAATATTTTCAAAGATTCCTTTTTGAATCCGTTTGATAAAACAACTTGAACATTAAGTTCTCAGAACCTTTTACATAATAATTACAAACTTTGTTGTTAGCAGCTGCATGCTTCCGTGGTAATTAATGAAAAAGAATCTTCGGAGATTAAATTGATGTCTTGATGGATAAAAGATCTGTGTAAGAAATTTGAAGCTTTGCAGATGTAAGAGGAAAAGAATTTTTCGGTTTGGGATTGTGTTTATCTCTCCCGCTACATCGATACATTTGAACCAACGGTGATCTAAAGATCTCTATGCCTCCATAAGGTTCAGAAGTCTTAAGTTCGATAAAATTCTTAGTAATTTTCGCACCGTAGTCTATTTCTGGAGAATGAGTAGTGTAGTAAAAAGATTACGGGATCAAAAACACATAAGAAATAACATTGGGGACTGCTGTGAGATTTTAACCCCTCTATTAGCCCCTTCATGTGGTCATGTCACAGTACGCGTGAAACTGAAACGCTCAGGAGGTAGAAAAATAGTTCTGAATTGATATTGAATAGACAATGGTTTTTATCTGAGAAAGAATAGCTTTTATGATACACGTAATACGTAAAAAAAACAGATTTTACACGTATTAGTTCATTAAAAATTGAAAACAGTTCAGTGTTCTAAGCTATTTTATACCAGTTAAACGCTGTTCCTTATTAGTCGAAAGCTCCTCTTTGTCAGTCAAAATCCGTTCTTTATCAGTTAGACGCAGTTCTTTATCTTTTCAATATTGGTTCAAAATTGTTTGTTAGCTCCTGGGAGTTTAAATTTCGCGCGTGCTGTGACGTGATCATGTGAAGGAGAAAGTGGCCCAGGATGCTTATCATTTTTTTAACTTAAATTTGTCTAGAAGACTCGCGTAATATGCGGCTGTGATGATTTGGTCTTTTGAAAAGTAATGAATAAGAGGAATATCTTTGGCTTCCTCCTATATTTCTTGCAGATGGAACAGCTTCGCCTTATTTGGGGGAGGAGAACCACTGCGTTGGTTCTGTTTAGATTATTGTTTTGTTTTGGCCATATAATAATAAACCGAAGTCTCATCTGTGGTGTCAAATGGATACATGAAATAGGCTATAAGTTATATTAAAAATGTTTGAAATTGTAAATTAAAACCGAATTTAAAAAATGTGCTGCCCAGAGTTGCCAAGAGAATGGTAGGGAGTTATCGGACTTAGTAGTATAGCCAAGAAAATACGGGACCAAAAACCCGTAAGAAATAACATAGAGGACAGCTGAGATTTTACCCATTTCACTACCTCCTTTACGTGACCACGTCACAGCACGTGCGAAATTCAAACGCTCAGTAGGTAATAAACAGTTTTGAACTAATATTGAATACATGAAGAACGACATTCGATTGATAAAGAACAGCTCTTAACTGAGAAAGAATAGCTTTTAACATGTAAAAAACAGATTTCATCAATTCATTAACAATTCAGAATAGTTCAGAAAAACTATTCTTTACCACCTAAAAGTTGTTCTTTATTGATCAAAATCTGTTATTTATCAGTTAAAAGCTGTTCTTTCTCTGTTCAATATTAGTTGTCCGTTTTCATGAGCTTTTGAATTTTGGGTGTCCTGTGACGTGATCACATGAAGAAGGTAGTGGAAGGGATAAAATCTCACAGCGGACTCCTATGTTATTTCTTGTGGGTTTTCGGTCCCGAGAATATTAAATCCGACGAATAAGATGGGTGCAGCAACAAATCAAAGCCTAATTTGTTCATTTTTGCCACAGTACAACAATTGTGTGGGACTATGCATTGCTTTAGTATAAAATTACTTTTTCTTAGCTGAACTAGGATGCTTTACATTTTTGTTTACTTTAATTTATCTAAAAGACTCGCGTAACATGTGCTTGTGATGATTTAGTCTTTTGGAAGGTAATTGGTAAGAATGTGTTTGGCACGCCTTCTTTTGGGTACGAAAACCACTGTGCTGACACTGTTTAGATTGTTGTTTTGTTTTGGGCATATAATAAACCCAAGTCTCATCTGTGGTGTTAAATTGATACAAAAAATAGGCAATAGGCTATATTGAAAATGTTAGAAATTTTAAGTTGTTACCGAATTTAAAAGACGTGCTGCCCAGAATTGCCAAAAGAATGGTAAGAAGGACTTCATAATTATGGTAGATCAATAAATTACATACTAGCAAATTTTAATGGAAACTGTGGTTGATTAAATTAATCAGTTAAGGTTAACCTCTTTCCACAATAATTTTCGTATTCTGTTTACGTATTTCAACAACTAAATTGCTATCATTAGCAGATAATTAATCACAGTATCGCACCTGGAACCTCAGTCAAATCCGCTCAAGGATAAAGTCCGTACTCGACTTACACCGTGTGTGTTTGGTTTCGACGGTGTAAGTCTAGTGTGGACTTTAGTCTTTGTGGGGATTTTTCCGTGGTTCTATATGCGACACTGTGATTAACTATCTTCTAATGATAACAATTTAGTTGTTGAAATACGTATACATAATACGAAAATTGTTGTAGAAAGTGGTGAACCTTTAATTGATTAAATTACATATTGTATAATATATAAAGTGATTAAAGAACCACATATATAATACAAAACAATAAAATAATATGTAATAAATAAAAATAAACTAAAATTTAGAAGTGAAAATTGAAAATAACAATTCTTAAAGTAAAACATACACAGTAAAGTCTCGTCATCCGAATTTATTAAACTCAAGCCAATTTGGAGTAGTAAATTATTAGAATTACTGCTAAATAATTATGCACAATTTAATTCAACTAACATTAAACCATGTGATCAACAAAAAATCGATTAAGCAAAATTATGGTTTATTTTCTTCGGATTATACGAACTTTAGTTTAAAATTTTTCTTATCTCTAGACATAAAATAAAGTAGAAAAAAAAGAAAATTAATTATTTCTGTAATTCATTTAAAATTATTATTTGTTTGTATGAAAATCAACGAAGCGGTTCCTGGTTTTTTAATGCATAAGTGTAACTGGCACTTTTTGTTGCATTCATTATACATCGTTTACCTTCTTAATTTCAAGATCGACCGATTTATATCTAACTCCCGACAATTACCTGTTCTCGTCGTTTCTTTTTCCTAGCTTATTTCTAGTTGGTTCAGATATGTTGCTAAAAGAGGACGTCCAACTCTTTTAGGACGGACCATTTGCTTGGCAACTTTACAAAGATAATCAGCGATAGGTAAACAAGTCTAAGAACTCTAGACGTTTATTATTTGGTACTGTCACAGTCTCGCTGATATTCAAAACAAGAATTAATTACTGAAGGGTTAACGGAACTGAAATATAAGTCGCAAGGTCCATTTTCGAGAACTTGATCCAGGTGCAGTACACATGTTGCAGTTAAGCATGGAATTTAGCCTTGTTCATATGACCACCGCGAGCACGTTTGTAGCGATCGATTCTTTGGAGCCAATTTTCCACCATTCTTTTGCACATATCAGCCGGAACATTGGCATCGTCCATGAGCTTCTCTAGCGTTGTTAGCTTGTTGACATAAACCACGACTTAACGTAATCCCATAAAAAAATCCAACGACGCTAAATCGCATGAGCGAGATGGCTACTCAACCGGATCATTTCTCGATATTACACGGTTACCGAACTTCCCCTTCAATAGGTTAATTGTTTCACCAGCTACACAGCTGGTGGTACCGACAATATGGTGCCATATGCCGTGTGGCGTCCATCTAATTCTCGTCAAAAATAGTCGTTCAACATGGCACGATAGCGAACTCCATTGACTGTAACATGGCGATAATTTTTGTCGACAAAAAATATAGTCCAATCACACCTCCGGCATGAAATCCACACCACACGGTCACTTTCTTGTGGTTGTAATGAAGTCTCTAAAGCACACGTGGGTTTATTGCTATCCAATACTGCATATTTTGCTTATTGACAGAGCTATTAAGTTAAAAATGAGTTTCATCGCTGAAGATTTTTCGACGAAATTAAGGATTTTCTTCAAACTTTAGCAGAATCCAATTGGAGAAGTTTCGGCGTTTCAAATGATCAAGGGGCTTCAGTTTTTGAGCTAATTTGATCTTGTAAGGGTGTAAGTCAAGATCTTTGCGCAAAATTCACCACAATGGGGTTTGAGAGATTATTACTTATAGAAACCATTGACGAAATTTTATTCATACAGCTTAAACTCTCAATAAAACGATTTCTCACAAATGCGTTGTAATAAGAGCAGAATACGGTATATTGAATATTAGGAATAATAACTTTACATATATATTGCTATAATAAAGCATGTGATACGTAAATCTCGTAGTTCATATTTGAATTATCCATGTATATACACACATTATGAATATGAATAAATTGCCTGAGAGAAGGCGAAAAGGTTGGGTATTGAAAGCGCAGTAACGAATCGTGAGGTAAACATATATTATAAAAAGTCCGAGCGATTGTATTTTACTTGTAGTACCAATGACACAAAAAGAAAATAAATAATCGCGTGGTAGATTTCAAATAATAAATGTTTTCCGTGGCATTGTGTTAAATGCCAATAAGCCATGAAGGTCAGTTTCTTCGCAAATTCCCTACACTATGTGAGTTCAAGTAAAAGGTACTTGATTATATTATGCAGAAAATTATGTAGAATTTAAATACACAAGTAATTTATGTTTGCATATTTAACAACATCAATGAGCGTTTCTGTTCTTATGTTATTACAAATCGTTTTAAGTAACTTATTAAGTGTTGAAATATTAGTATACATTGCTTTTTATAAAGAAATCACTTGATATTGGCAAGGTAGTTTCGTTTGTGAATATGATGAATACGTAAATTTACTTTAGAGACAACAAATGAAAATATTTTTTTAATAATAAATAAATGTTATATTATTACGCCCCTATCAACTATGGTTGGTAGTAAAAAAATAAACGCCCATACTCTTACTTTAAACGATTCTTTGTCCGACCTCCAGGGCACTAAAACTACCTCAGAAACCTAGGAGAGTTAGAAAAGCTCTCTATACATACAAATCTAAAAACCGCATTCATTACCCTGAATGTCGTTTCCCAATACTGAAGCCAAGGGATCAACAAAATACGTTAGGTTACACAACAACCAACCAAAGTGATTTTCTTTGTTAAAAACATAAATTTATATAACGACGAGGAAATCAAGTTA
This sequence comes from Dermolepida albohirtum, assembly GCA_031893035.1. Classification (NCBI taxonomy): domain Eukaryota; kingdom Metazoa; phylum Arthropoda; class Insecta; order Coleoptera; family Scarabaeidae; genus Dermolepida; species Dermolepida albohirtum. The sequence continues at coordinate 202,568 of JAVIWB010001542.1, read as the reverse complement.
CTAAATAATAGAAGAGGGAAAGAAATTCCGCAGTCACAGTAACTCTCTTGATTTATTACACCCACTAACTATATTGTACAGGTATATATAGCATGCCTACCGCAAACTCATTACCGGTTTCTTCGTAAAAAAACTACATAATTTTCAGGAAAATGGAAAAATTTATTACTGGCCATTTGATTCTATACATCTTGCCTATCTTTTAGACAATTTATGGATGTCATCCCAAAAAAACTGTTTGTCCTTTGAGCAAAACCATTCATCGAGCCATTTTCTAAGTTCTTCGAAATTCCTGATTCCTACCTCTGCTTTTACTATGATGCTGGTTACTCAGAAACAAGCATAAACAAACTACTGTATCCTCCGGCTATGGTATTTAAAGTATTATCAACTTTTTTTTATTAATTTTAATTACACTCCAGATATACCAGATGTGCCGGAAAGTCATTATCGGTTTTTTCGTAAAAGAAACCACATATTTAAAAGAAAATGGAAAAATTTATTTATTCAAAGTATTAGTGATTTGATTCTACACACTTTGCCCATCTTTCAGGCAATTTATGGATGCCATCCCAAAGAAACTGTTTGTCTTTTGAACAAAATCATTCATCGAACCATTTTCTAAGTTCTTCGAAATTGGCGAAGTGGTGTTCTGCAAGCGCGTGTCCCATTGATGCGAAAAGGGGATAGTCGGACGGGGCAAGGTCTGGAGAGTACGGCGGGTGCGATATTGTGTTCCATCCAAGGGCTTTCAACGTTTCCTTGATCGGTTTTGCTGTATGAGACTGGGGATTATCGTGCTCTAAAATCATTTTACCGTGTCTTCGGGTCCATTCTGCAAGTTTTTCTATCGATGCCCAATTCATAATTTGTTGTCGGTAGTGATCAGTATTAACTGTTTCACATGATTTCAACAGATCGTAACACACCACGATTTGGGCTTAGAGTCGATCGGCCCGCTTCGTTACCTGATAACCATGATTTTTTGCACTTAGAGTTTTCGAAATAAATCGATTTTTCATCACTCGTCACTATTCGATGCAGAAATGATTTCCGGTCATACCTTTGAAGCAGCATTTCACACACGATTTTTCGATTTTCCATTTGTCTGTCATTCAGTTGATGTGGCACTCGTTTTCCCATCTTTTGGATTTTTCCCATTATTCGTAATCAGTCGCTAATCGTTTCTTAGGTCACGTTAATCGCTTCTACCAATTGTTTTTGAGTTCGGGCTGGGTCTTCATCCAATAACTCCTGCAGTTTCGCATTTTTTTCAGTCTACCAGAACGTTCTTTGTCTTGTACATCGAAATTGCCACTTTTCAATTGTCGAAATCACGCCTCACATGTTTTTATGGTTGAGTTATTTTCACTGTAAATTTTCTACCAGTAAACGATGACTTTCGGCGGTTCTTTTTTTTTGAATAGATAAGAAAAGTAATGCGTGCCGCGAATGCACTTTTGCATGCGCGAAACTCGTCATTTTGAAAGCGGTATAGATATATGACGGTGTTACTTTCGCAAAATATAACATATATGGATTTGAAGCTTGATGTCGGTAGAATAAAATGACATATGTGTCAAATCATAACATTGCATACTTAAGCCTAGCGATATCTATTAGAAAAACCGGCAATGACTTTCCGGTACACCTGGTGTATAATAATTTATGGCATATTAAGATACTCAAAGTTTTACTGCTTGATAGCTAAATTGGTTAAAGTAACCGTGTAGAGAACAGTAGGTACAGATTCGAGTCTTAGCCCAATGTAGAAAATTTGTAATTAATTTTCTGTAATCAACAATAACGACGAAATAGCAGGATATGTTAATTTTCAACAGACAATATATAAAATTGTTTTTTCCAATAACCCAATAACTTGAATATTCAATGAACTTTCTATTGTTATTTATTAAATAGTAACAGGTCTACATCTAATGCACTTAAAGTCCCTCCTACTAGTTTTGGCGTTATTAACTATTGGCTTATATTCAGTATAATTTAAATGATCTAATATAGAAATATAAACGTCGTCGTTAGCTTGAATTATATCTTTTTTATAATCGCAATAATCTCTCGAATCTATTTACTAGTATAAACAGGTGTTACGCGCTCTTCCATAAAGAAAAACTATGAAATTAACATATACGTATGATTTAGTCTGACCTTTCGTTTCAACCTAAATTTCGTGTCAAAATACACAATATACATACATGCACACACAGACAAGCACGCACAGCCATGCACACACAGACAGAAAGGAAAAGAAACTGAAACAATTACGTGTTACAACATTCTGTTTATTACAAAAAGATTACGTAATGGAATGTTCTTTTTCTCTCTGGTTGTCTCTCTGTTTCCTTCTGACGAATGACCGCGTAGCAAACAATGAAATTAAAGAGTTTTCTGTTTTTTTTCTGTCTTATTCGAACAGTATATGAGAGGAACTTTCATATTTTCGTAATGATACATGTCAAACGTGTATTTTGGTAGGGTGATGTTGCTTATTCCACACAGTGAAGTCTGTAATTTAAGACGCATGTTGCTTAATTCATTTGTTTTTACCTGTTATTTTTAATGCGTATTAAAGAAGCAATGCTCATTCTTTAATGTGTTGGTTTTTAATATAATATAGAAATACGTTGGTTGCTTTAAAAATTTTGTGGTTGATACAGAAAAAAAATCAATTATTTTAATCAATTTTTTTTATTATTTTTCAAAATATTCGCCTTTATGATATATGCATTTCTGCTTTCGGTGGAACCGGTTCTCAAAACATTGGGCACATTGTTCTTCAGGCACCTCGGATACAAAGTTTTCGTAGACTTCCATAGTCGCTTCCGAGGTGTGAGGTTTCAATCCAAGAATTTTGTCTTTTATGTATGGTAATAGAAAGTCATAAGTTGCCTGGTCGGGACTACAAGGTGGATGAGCTATCAATTCCATTCGTGAAGCGGTAAAAACTCTGATGTTTAGATACGTGATCGTGCATTGTCTTGATGTAGAATGATTCGTCCTCTTGGTCGTTTCTCGCCACCATTTTCTTGCCAGAAGTTTGTCCGCGTGTCACTTTCGTGAGTTTCTCCTCGTCTTTGAAGACCCTTTGAGCCGATTGTCGCTTGCTTTCTGTTCGCAACTTTTGTCATCTGCAACGATATCGTACACTGATTTTGCTCGATTTCGATTGTATTTCTTAAGCATTCCTTTCTTGAGCTTCCGTTAAATTGTGTGGTATCTATTGAGCTCAAAGCTTTCTGACGGTAAGATGATCATGCAGAATAGTTCTGATTTGAGTCATACCTATGCTCAATGATGCTCGAATATATCTGCCAATGGTGATCGATATCGTCGGATGGTAACCGAATTTTTGTGGCCTGAATTAATGAATATGGATCTAGAGGATATGTGGTTTCAACAGGATGGCGCTACACCTCACTTTGCACACGAATCAATTGATTTATTGAGAGAAAAATTTCCTGGACGTGTAATCTCAAAAAACGGTGATGTTAATTGGCCACAAAAACCATGTGATTTGACACCGTTAGACTATTTTCTTTGGGGTTATGTGAAAAGTCAGGTTTATAAAAACAATCCACAATCAATTCCTGCTTTGAAAGATGAAATTATTCGTGTCATTGGTGAGATAGAGCCTCAATTATGTCAAAATGTCATTGAAAATTTTAACAAAAGGGTGGATGTCTGTGGAACAGCAAGAGGAGGCTATTTGGCAGATATTATTCTTCACATATAAATGTCATAACTGATACTTCAATTACCAATAAACAGTTTTTGAAAGTGGATGCAAATTATGTGTTTTACTTATTCTTAAAAAAACTGCGAAATTTGAAACACTCTTTAGATTCGGTCATTATTTAAATTTATGGCAATAGGGCGAGGTATATAGTTTCCTCCGTATGTTGTATTCCGTTGTAAAAATATCCATACCATCACGCGTATAAACATATAACACAGATATTTCTCGCACTTATTGGACTTGTGTAACAGCATTTGAAAGACGGACAGCTAATCTTAAATCGTAACTTGCAATTACTACTATTTATTATACAATATATGTACGTATAACGTTCAAAGACAGATACATACATATACAGACTCGTAGGCAACAGTGTAAGTCCCTATTTAACCGCGTCCTTGTTAAAATCGTTGCAACAATTTCCTATTTCGCCAGATCTGATACTAATAACCTGATATACAGTTCTACGCATTATAGTATCGTGTTATATGTTGTACGTTCATAGTATCCGGTAAATGCAGAGAGTACATATGAATGTACACGAAATGCATTTGCATAGAATTTGAAGCATGTTCGTTGTTACTTCCTGGTATAGACACACATACATGAGTTATACTAGGAAATAAATACTTAAAAAAATGTGTATTGGTTATAAGAACTTATGAGAAAATCGTTCGTGAGATTTGTTCTAACCAATGTGAGCTTTCACAGCGTTTTTATAACAACGCTCCAATAGCGATATGCCAGCAAGGTGGTTTTATTCAATGTTAGTACAGTATTAAATACTGCAAATATAATTGTACGTTTCAACGGTGGATTTAAATCGAATTTACAGGATGGTCATGTACTGAGTTCTCGAAAACGTCATGTGTGTCATAGATCGTTTATTGATATAAAAAAGATCTATTAATTATACCTAGTTTTGACATAAATACAGCCTATCGCAGAGAAAACCGAACTTATTTAAAATAGTAATTCTTAGTAGCGCCATCTATTAAAAAAAATATGCGTCCGGTAAAGTAGATTTTTCACCAATGTTATGTCAAAATATGATATTTGCATCATTAAAAGTGGAGAAATTGGGCATAAAGTAACAGCGTATATTTGGCATTGGTCGAAAAATGAATCTTGAACAAAGAGCAAATATCGAATACTGTTTTAAACTTGGTAAATCGTTTACTGAAACGTGGTTATTACGTACGAGTATGTATGAGAGGTATAAGTGATTTAAAGACAGTCGTACGGACATAAATGATGAACATCCTGGTGCAAAAGAATCTGTGGCTACGGAAAGTAACATGGAACTTGTGTGTGCATTTATCAGAAATGAACCGAAATCCTCAATGCGATATGTGGAAATGGAGCTAAATATTTCCAAAGATTTGATACGCCGTATTTTGACACACCATTTGAAACTGAGAAAGATTTGTGCAAGGTTTGTACCACACAAGCTAATTGATAATCAAGAATTGCTCCGAATTTAACATTGTACAGACTTGATTAAATACTCAAAAAAGGACGAAAACTTCAGGTATTCTATCGTAACTGGCGGTGAGACGTGGTGTTTTCAATATTATTCAGAGACCAAGAAGAGAGTTCGTCGTTACATCGTAAACGAACAAAATCAATTGTTTAACAACCTCACTTGTAACATTGCATATACAGGGTGCTTCAAAAAGAATATACGTATTTCGAATGCATATATTTATTAAACTTTAAGACATAGGAATATGAAACTTTACACACATATTTACGAACCTCTCAAGTTCAGATTACAGATGTCTAATATGTCCTCCATCAGCGACACGAACAATATCACATCGATACTCAAATTCCTCCCATACTCGGGCAAGCATGTCCTTCGTCACTCATGTTATAGCAGTACCGATCCGGTTCTTCAACTCTTCCAGGTTCTGCGGGAGTGGTGGTACATAAACGTTACCTTTAACAAAACCCCACAGGAAGAAGTCACAGGGTGTCAAATCCGGTGACCGTGGAGCCCAGCTGAGACATACTAAGTCGCTAGCTCCTTGACGACCAATCCAACGGTTCGGTAGAGTTTCATTCAGATATTCACGCACTTGGCGACTCCAATGAGGGTGTGCCACGTCTTGTTGAAAAATGAAGTTGTCTTCGCGTAGTCTCGGAAACAACCAGTTTTGTAACATAGTGAGATACTGCTGACCGTTAACCATGTTTCATCAAAGAAGAATGGACTGTAAACAGATGATTGGGATATTGCATAAAATACATTGATTTTAGACAAATCTCATACATCTTCAATGGCTGCGTGTGGGTTCTGTAGACCTCAAATTCGAAAATTGTGTTCGTTTACCATACTACTAACATGGAAAGTCCCTTCATCACTGAACACGATGCGTTGTGCGAAAGTGTTATCATTGTCAATAGCATCATGAATCTCGTTACAAAATGCCACACGTTTCCGTTTGTCATCAGGACGCAGAGCTTGTAACAACTGTAACTTGTACGGCTTCATAACCAACCGACGTCTCAAAACACGGCAAATTATTGTCGTAGGCAGTTGTAACTCCCGATTGGCACGACGAGTTGATTTTGAATGATTACGTTGGAAAGCAGTTTGATTTCGTGCAAAATTTTCTTCAGAAACACGAGGGCGACCAGGACTCTTTCTTTTAAATACACATCCTGTATCTACAAACTGTCGATACCATCTGGGAATGTTCCACCCATTCGGAGGATCAATTTGGTAGCTCAATCTGAAACGTCTTTGCACTGTAATCACGGAATTGCACTTCGCAAACTAGAGAACACAAAATGATTTCTGCTGCGGAGTAACCATTTTAAACACGTGACGGTTACCAAGAAAAACAGAAGACAACTGACAACTAGCGGCTGTTAAATAAACTAGACTATGTATTCGTTTCTCCAATAGCCGAGCTGAGGCGCAGCGATCGATAGTTTGGACAAAATAATACTTTATAAAATACGCTGTATTTTATTCTTGTAATGTGCAGTAAATTAAATAAATTTTTTATAGTGAAGTTGTATGTATTTGTACGAGTTCGAGCTCGATAAAAATGTACCAAACCCAGCGCACAATAATTTATTACAAATAGTTTTGAATATATCTCAGGATAAACCTTGGTTATTTTTAATAGACTTTCTTGTTAATTCAATGCAGGTCTGTTTTTTTAATATCTCGTAAAACCGGTGCTGTTAAAGCTTTCAATAATTAATACATTTCTTATTAAGCAATTATATCACTTTTGACATAGTTATAATTTTCATTTGCCATCATTATAAAACGCAAATAAGATCAATTCTTACACTACGAGCGAGTCATAATGACACAGTAAGTAAACTGTAAATTGTGAACAAAGTAAAAAGAAATGTTACGTAAGAAATGATCGGATAGTAGAAGAAATAGTGCAGTTATAACCTCGAATGGGAAATTGCAATGCGTCGTGCAACCTCGACGGTCGTAAACCGTAAAATTTTAAACATCACGTTACTAATCGAATCGAATAGAACATCGTTTCTCTCGGAACATTCACACTTATAAATAAACAAAATCGAATGCCATGCCATAAGCAAATTTCACCAAATGTATTTATATCTGCGTTCAGGTGTGACTTATTATGTAAGAGTGTACGGAAAATAAGTTTCGCAAATATAACGTTCTTTTAATTAATAATTAATTAAGAATTGCCTCAAACTCTCTCGAGAATAGGCGTGATTTTAAAATGTAATCGTTTGCCTTTAAATTTTAGTGTAAAATTTACATTATTAACGATTTTGAATTGTATCTTTGTTAAAAATAAACGTTATTTTAATTATACAGAAAATTTATAACGAAAGGTGGGTTGCATATGGAAGTAATCCATGTATGTATAGTCTACTACAATTTATTAAAATTATGTACGGTTCAGATCATACAACATCTTCTTGTCAATTTATAATCAACAACACAGTGAAATAAAAAAAAACTTTTGTAAACAAATCATACAGTAGAACCCTCGTATATTGGACTTGAAAAGATCAAGTAAAGTCCTTAATATCACGTACTAATCGAGTGTTCCTCATTAGAATAGCTTACCTCATCAGAATAACATAGTTACTACTAAAGCAAATACAAGTACATGTCAATGTAATGTTTTTATTAACAAAAGGTAACACAATGTTAAACTGTATATAAGCAGGAAAATAAAAGCGATTTTATATGCATGCACACTACTGTGACATGTGCTAATTAATTGAAACAAAATCATTGCTAATTTTAAAGTTGAATTTAATCGTAACGCCAGATATTTCCCAAAAGTTTGAATTAGGTACGTAGATGACATTTTTGTGATTTTTGACAAACATAAATGTTGGTAATTTTGACGTAGCCTGTGGTTGATTAACTTAATCACTTAAGGTTGATATATATCCCCTTTCCACATTAATTTTCGTATTCTGTATACGCGGCGTCAGCAGATGATTAAACAGTGTCGCACCTGGAAAACTACGGCAAAAACCCGCACGAAACAAATTCCAAAACGCGCGCTCAGTGAACGCAGTGTGTATTTTGGGTTTCGATGGTACAAATCGTGTACGGAATTTGTTTCGTGCGGGCTTTTGTCGTGGTTTTCCAGGTGTAACACTGTTTAATTATCTGCTGATGATGACAACTTAGTTGTAGAAATACGTATAGAGGATACGAAAATAATTGTGGAAAGGGGTTAACCTTAATAGATTAATTTAATCAACCACAGTCTCCATTAAAATTTGCCAGCACGTAATTTGTCGATCTACCATAATTACGAAGTCTTCCTTAACATTACCTTAGCAATTCTGGGCAGCACATTTTTTAGATTCAGTAATAACTTAAAATTTCTAACATTTTCAATATAGCCTATTGCTTATTTTTTGTATCAATTTAACACCACAGATGAGAATTGTGTTTATTATATGCCCAAAACAAAACAACAATCTAAATAGTGTTAACACAGTGGTTTTCGTTTCCAAAACAAGGCGCGGCTGTTCCAATTGCAAGAGAATGCCAAAGATATTCTTACTGATTACCTTCCAAAAGACCAACTCATCACAAGCACATATTACGCGAGTGTTTTAGATATATTAAAGTAAACAAAAATGTAAAGCATCGCTATTCAGCAAAGAAAAAGTAATTTTATACTAAAGCAATGCATGGTCCCATAATATTGTTGTGCTGTTATATAACCATGCTCAAATGTATTAGACACCTTACGAATTTATGTACATACATACATATATAGTTTATATAGTTTAGTCAAAAGAGAGGTGAGGAAAATAAATCTGTTGTGAAAATTATGTACAAAGTGTTATTTAGTAATATAGTAGAATTTATCAATATTTTGTCGCTTCGCCCTTGGCCTTAATGACAGCTCGCACTCGTCGAGGCATACTTGCTACTAAATTGTAACACTCTGCCGGTGGTATTGCAGCCCATATTTCGCGAATTTTTGTTGATAATTATGCTTTTGACAGGCATTTATGTTTCGTGATCTTAGTTTTTAAGATACGTCACAAATTTTCAATGGGCGACAAATCGGGACTTTGTGGCGGCCAATCCAATACCTCCACTGTGTTTTCCTTGAACCAACGCATTACAGCTCCCGATTTGTGGCAGGGCGCATTATCTTGCTGAAAAATGTATTATGGAATATCCTGGTCGAATAGTTTTAGCACAGACGGTTCTAATACATCCTCTAACATGGCTAAATAGCGTTGGCTATTCATCCGTCCATCGCACAGGTACACTTCTCCAACACCGTATGCAGACATACAACCTCAAACCATGATACTACCACCTCCAAATTTTACTGTGGGAATGACACATTGTGGTTCATAAGCTTCCCCTTGCCTACGCCGAACGTATAGCGTACCAGGTAGTCCCCAAAGCTGCCAGGCAAAAGAAGAAAATTAGCACTTAGACAGGATTAATTTTGTTTAATGTTACATGTAGACTGAATTGCATACAACGATAAGAATATTAGTCATGAAGACGTACTTACATACATACCTCGATATTCGATTCATCAGACCAAAGAATCTTCGACCACTTCTCGATTGTCCAATTTTCATGTTGTTTGGTCCATAAATACCGCTTCTTTTTATGAGCGTCAGTTAAAAGCGGTTTACGTCGCGCTTTACACCCTCGTAAACCAGCACGCTGGAGACGCCTTCTCACTGTTTGCGCAGAAACTGTTACGCAATAACGCTGTTTCAGTTCACTGGCGAGCTGTTTCGACGATTTTTTCGCTATCACTGAGAGCCAGTCTTTGTAAAATTCTGTCTTCTGTAATCGAGGTACAGGGTTTTCTGCCACTTTTTGGTCTGTTAACAAACGACCCACTCTCCTGATAGCGACTAATGGTTGTACGGACTGCCCATCGCGAACATTTTTTTTTGCAATTGCAGCTATTGATAACTTCTGGGAATGCAGTAGCACTATTTGGGCGCGTTCCCCTACCGACAACTTGCGTGTTTTAGGCATTTTTCTTCACCAAATAACTGACACAACGTGAAAAAATAGGATAATCTAATTGATCTCTACCACAAACTCACAAACGCACGTTGCTCACACACTGCTAGAATGACACAAAATTTTTAAAATCCACAATTTCCCCTTTCCACCTATTCTTTTCAATAGGGGATTAACTAGGGTATTCAAAAACGCATTTCTGTAAATACCATTAACTATTTTTACGGTTAATTTCCGTCAGACTTGGATAATACCGAGAATAAGGGTTTTTATCTGGGGTGTCTAATACATCTGAGCATGGTTGTATATCAATTTTAAGTGATTAACTTAAACGATTTCGTCAAGCAATTAAATTCAAAATTCCCGAGGATTAAATTTACGGTAGAAGAAACACAATGACACCTTACCTTTCTTAGATATTCTAGTAATTAGAAATAATCATAAAATAGAAATGAATATCTCCGAAAAGAAACTAATGTTAATAGATTTATTACGGCGAATTCAAATCATAGCTTGCAACAAAAGATGGCTTCATTCAATTTTCTCATTAATCGTTTCCTTTGTTTTCCACTAAAAGTGAGATACGAAAGAGAATTTAATTTTATTAACATTGCGAGATACAATTGTTTCTATTCGGAAATAATCAATGGATTACTTGGGAAGGTTAACTAATATAAAAAAAGGCAATCCTGGATTCCGGATGTCTGCCACCCCAAAGAAAATCGAGACAAGCAATATATATATATATTTAGAATTTCACCCTTTAACGAAAAATTTAAATATTGCTTTTAAAGAGCGCGGTTTTCAAGTTACATTTCGGTCCAGTAACTATTAAATCCGTCTTAAGAAATGCAAAAGATAAAGTCGAGGTCAATAAGAAATCGGGGACTTTCGAAATTAAATGTCTAGATCGCAATAAATAATACATACTTCAGACAAAACGTTCGATAGAAATCCTGTATAAAGAATATATGGCACTGATCAAATTCAATCAACCTGAGAAATCAAATTTAGCAATGTACGAGGGAGCGTTTTTATATTCGCGGAATGGGGGACAAGGGGTGGAAATAAAAAAACCAAATTATTTTTCTTTTTCAATATATTCACCTGCAAGACGGATACATTTTTCACATCTTTCAATTAATTTATTTATACCCTCATAAAAAAATGATATCTCTTTATCTGCAAAATACGCCGAAACTGCCTCCTTGACTTCATCATCGGCAGTAAATTTTTTACCCCGCAGCTCTTTTTTCATTTTCGGAAACAGGTAATAATTACTCGGGGCCAGGTCTGGGCTGTAGGGTGGGTGATTCACAATTTCGAAGCCCACCTTATGCAGGGCAGCTAACGCAACGCGGCTCTTGTGGACGGGCGCGTTGTCGTGCAAAAGCAGAACACCTTTTGTCAATTTTCGCCGTCTTTTCTCTTTAATGGCTTCTTTTAGTCGCTCTAATATTGAAGCGTAATATTCTCCGGTTATAGAAACACCTTTATCTTTATAATCAATCAACAATATTCCTTCCGAGTCCCAAAATACCGTTGCCATGAGTTTCCCAGCTGATTGTGACACTTTAGATTTCTTGGGAGGTGCTGTGTCCTTTTTATGCCACTGCATGGAGTCTTGTTTGGACTCAGGTTCATAATGATGAACCCAAGTTTGGTCTCCAGTAACAATTCCACTCAATACACCATCCTTGTCTTCATTACAGAGGTCCAAAAATGCACGCGAACACTCTACGCGCTGTTGTTTTGCGGCGGCGTAAGCATTCTCGGCACCCATCTTGCGCTGACCTTAGACATGCCGAAATGATCGTGTAGGATTTTAAAAATTGTTGTAACGGATACTCCAACCATTTCTGCGAGTTGTTTCTTCTTTAGTCGAGCATCTTCGAGTACAATTTGTTCAACTTTTTGGATAAGTGCTGGCGTGGTCACCTCAATGCTCCTGCCCGGCCTCGGGTCGTCTTCAAGGGATTCCCTTCCTTGTTTAAATAAACTATGCCACTTGTACACCATGGTTTTTCCTGGACAAGAGTCACCGTAAACCAATGACATCTCATCCATTATGGTCGCGACTGATTTTCCTTGCCTGGTAAGGAACTTTATAACGGCACGATATTTGATTTTTTCCATATTTCACTTTTCACTCCTGATTATGTTACTTGGTTGACGATAGCTCAAAGACTAACTGTCTAGTAACAATGAAACTTCGTATTTATACTAATCATGAGTCGCTGCACAGGCCACGCCCCCAATGCGCCTACTCACCCCTCTACAACCCGCTCATTCCGCGAATATAAAAACGCTCCCTCGTATGTGCTAAAGAATAATCATAACGTAACCGCAGACTGTTTACATTTGGTTATGAATGTGTATAATTACCGTGAATTACATATCAATGAAAGAATACATATTTCAAAAAACAGAAACCATGTTATATTCTTCTGGGGTTCCGGGCTGGAATTGCGTTACTGGTATAACTGCCGACGTTCGGTCCCCTTTCGTATGGGACATATTCTGGGCTCAACTACTGCACTGAAACTGCGGCAGTTATACCAGTGACGCGATTCCAGCCCGGAAGCCCAGAAGAATATAGTATGGACAACGACCACGGAAGTCTACCTACCAGGAACCATGTGTTAAACGCCGGTGTGGGTCTTGCAACAAAGGATGGCTTTCTTCAATTTTCTTATCAATACTTTGCTTTCTTTTCCACTAACAGAAGTGAGATACGAAGGAGAATTAAATTTTATTAAGAATATCGCGAGATACAATGGTTTAGATTCGGAAATAATATATATGGAGTACATTAATTCAGAAAGTTAACTTAAAAAAGACAATCTGGGAAATCACATGTTTGTCACTTCAAAATATTCGAGTCAAGCAATTTATGTGCCTACCATTTCACCCAATAGCGAAAAATTTAAATAGAGTTTTTAAAAAGTGTGGTTATTAAGTTACATTTCGATCCAGTAACTCTATCAAATCCCTACTACAACTAAGGAAAGGCGACAGATAAAGGCGAGTTAAATCAGAAATCTAAAATGTCTAGACTACATTAAACAATATATTGGTTAAACAAAACGTTCAATAGAAGCCCGGTATAAAGAACATGTGTGCACATTAAGTTTAATCGACCTGAGATATCTAGTTTAGCAAAGCACGTGCTAGAAAATAATCAGATTGTCTACATTTGATTTAGTTAGTTTTAAGACTAGAATACGTTTTAAATTATGTGAAACGAATCTACAGTGTGTGCTTGGTTTTCGACGGTTAATGCCTGGTACAGATTTGTTTCTATGTGAGATTTACCGCGGATCCAGATGCATAACATATAATAAAAAAAAGGGCTGGCAATTGTACGTCGGGTTGTTAGGACGCCTACCACTACCAATTTCTTTTCAAACACACCAACTGCGGGACAAAATGAATAAAAAATAATAACATTGAAAGAAGAAAATTGTATTTCTCTTGTATTTGTGCAAAAAAAAATGCAACTTACTATACTAAGAAGTATAAAACAGTATACGAAGGTAATACAATTGTAATTTGTGCAACAACGAAATGTAGAAGCTTTTATGACAGGTTTTTTGTTATTATGTTTTTTTAATTTCCGTTTTCCGACTATTTGTCCCACTATAAATTCTTTAATTTTTTTGGGACCGTGGGGTTTGATGGAATTTTCTTCGATCGTTATGTAATTCTGAGAGATTTTTTAGTAGATGAAAGTAAAGGGTGTTTCAAATTGCGCGGTCCATCTGAAAGCACCATTGGTCGAATTATTAAAAAATTTCAAGAGACCGGTTCCGTGGAAGATCAAAAAAGTGAAAAATAGAGTCGTAGTGGTCGTTCACAAGAAAATATTGGTATGGTTCGTGAAAGTGTTGCTGAAGGTCCTGAAATGTCCATTAGACGACGTTCACAACAACTTGGACTTAGTGAATCAACAACATGGCGTATTTTACACAAGGATTTAGCTCTGAAGGCATATAAGGTTCAAATAGCACAGGAAGTGAAGCCATTAGATTATTTAAAACGTCGTTCATATGTCAATTTCATCAATGAACAACCAGCTGATTTTCTCAAAAAATAATGTTTTCCGATGAGGCACATTTTGAATTTGGTGGCTATGTTAATAAACCAAACTGCCATATCTGAGGTGAGAAAAATCGACGAATTATTCATGACAAACCCATGCATCCAAAACGAGTTACTGTTTGGTGTGCATTATGGTCGGGGGGTGTAATTGGACCTTATTTCTTTGAAAATGCTGTTGGTGAAACTGTAACTGTCAATGGTGATCGATATCGTCGAATCATAACCGAATTTTTGTAACCTGAATTAATGAATATTGATCTGGAGGATATGTGGTTTCAACAGGATAGAGCTACACCTCACTTTGCACACGAATCAATTTATTTATTGAGAGAAAAATTTCCTGGGCGTGTAATCTCAAGAAACGGTGATGTTAATTGGCCACCAAGATCATGTGATTTGACACCGTTGGACTATTTTCTTTAGGGTTATGTGAAAATTCAGGTTTATAAAAACAATCCACAATCAATGCCTACTTTGAAAAATGAGATTATTTGTCTCATTGGTGAGATAGAGCGTCAATTATGTCAAAATGTCATTGAAAATTTTAACAAAAGGGTGGACGTCTGTGGAGCTGCAAGAGGAGACCAGTTGGTAGATATTATTTTTCGCATATAAATGTCATAACTGATACCTTCGATTATCAATAAAAAGTTTTTGAAAGTGAATGCAAATTATGTGTTTTATTTATCTTTTAAAAAAACCGCGAAATTTGAAACAGCCTTTGTAATAAATTTAGTTCGATTTGGTATAGACCCTTTGAAGGATTTGGTAGTTATTGTACGCGAAAATCTACTATCAACGAGTCAATTTTAACCGAAAAATATTTCAGATGTTTGTAACGAGACTTTGAAGAATGGCACGTTATAAACAAGTTTCCGTTGTAAGCGAGATCATTGCAAGTGGATCCCACTGCATGCCCAGAAAGTTAAAAAATTGTTTTTTGGACAAGTATTAAATAATGCATAAAAATATTAAAATCATTCATTGACGACTTTGCCTTATTTGGATGACCGATACTGTATGATTCTAAAATCATAATACGCTGAGTATTAAGTTATACCTATACATATATATGTACATACATACATACATAATATTAAAGAAACAAACATTCCGGTCACATTGTGCAAACCATAATTTCGTCGAATTCCGTTTCGTGTTAACATTATTAAAGCACATATTATATTAGCACTTTTGCGTCAGTACGTAGATTCATTGTTACAGATTGTTTATAATTTACCTTTCTCTTCTCTAAATATTATATTCTAGTGTATTTTTCAAATTACGCCTTCAGTCGGGCACATACGGAATACGTAAATAAAGTAGTGAAATTGCTTTTGTATATATTTTTTTATTTAATTGAAATTACAATTTACTCATTGTCTCTTTTTAAGTTAAACTTTGCAAAGTCACACAGTACTGGAGTCTCTCTATTCTTGATGGCTGAATGCTGGATCTTAGATATTGAAATTGCCTTCATTCAGCTGTGCTGTTACGGATTTTTTAACGTTTTCCAATGTCCAAAAATTGTGTCCTTTGAGTTAAATTTTCAATTTTAAGAAAAGAAGAGTCACAAAGATGTAAGTCAGCAAAATAAGGGATATGTGCAGCGATAGGAATTTTTTTTGTTTCCTAAAAACTCGTTAATTGAAATTGCTGTGCGGTAAGGCACATTCACATGAAACGGATTTTAAAAGCTCATCATGAAGCGGTTAAATAAGAATTAAAGATTCCAAACTAAAATTAATTAAGATCTGTTCCGTAATATGAATTATGGCGTATTAAAAGACTTGACATTATACTGTTTCGGCGGCTTAATTGGTTAGAGCGACCGTCTGGAGAACGACAAATGAAGGTTCGAGTCTTGTCCGATGCAAAAATTTTTTCCTTAAAATTTCTGTTATTGGTTATTAAACGATGTAAGAGCAGGAGAGTATTAACATTTTACCAACTTAAACTGGTATAGATTTTCTGGCGAAGAACACTATATTATTTTTAAAAGCTTTTTTTTAATAAGAAGCAAAGTAATTTAATTTTATAACACATGTTTCGGATAATTAAATACATTTTCATGCGTATAAAAAGAGTTAAAAATGCCCCAATGCACCATAAACTGGTTGTTAATAGTTCTTGTCAAAAATCAAAGTTAAGACGTACCATAGTATAGTGGTATAAATTGTTTAAAAAATACGGCTTCTGTGCCAGAGTGCCAATTCTGCTAACGCTGATTGTATTTTTAATTATTTAATATAGTATTAAGTTAAATTTGAATGGAGACTGTGACTGAATAAATTAGTCAATTAAGGTTAATATAACCCCTTTCTACAATAATTTGCATTGTATATGTACATACATATCAATAAATTGTTATTATTATTATTACTATTCTATATACGCATTTTGACAACTAAGTTGTCATCATCAGCAGATAATTAGTCACAATTTCGCACCTGGAACCACGATAAAAATCTGTAAAAATGAAAACCATACACACACTAATTTCAAATGTATTCTAGTCTTAAACTAAACACTTATCTTAAGGTGCAGCCTTGCTTCCATACGCGAACCTTTTCGTCGGTCATATATTACTTTTATATAGAAAAGGTCTTATATACAAGCGGGGGTGTACCTTAAGATCTTTAAGACCAGAATACAATTTCAATTACATGAAATGAAACTACAGTGCGTGTTTGGCTTTCGACGGTCTAAGTCTAGTATGGACTTTGCTTCTGTGAGAGTTTTGTCGTGGTTTCAGGTGCCACACTAATTAATTATCTGTTGATGATATCAACTTATTTGTTGACATACGTATACACAATATGAAATGATTGTGGAAAGGGGTTATATTAACCTTAATTGATTATCCATTATTAAATGTTGTAAAATACTTATGAGTAATAGTGTACCATACATACATATACGTGGTTTATTCAAAAGGAAAGGTGAATTTTGAATTTCCGTGCGCTGTGTACATTCGATTATCGAAATTTTTCTTTGTTATGTTGGTACACATGTGTTAGTCATATGTTGGCATTATCAGCCAATTTGGATTAGTAGTTTGTTGTTGACAACTGAAAAGCTTAGTCACGTTTGTGTGTGTTCTTCGATTTTTGACTTTTGAAAAAAATGGATCAAAGAATATGTATTAAATTTTGCGTTAAAAATGGAAGGCACGTGAAATGTTGACTGTGGCATTCGGCGAGTCTACTTTGTCTCAAAAAAGTGTTTATAAGTGGTACAAGCGCTTTACAGAAGGCTGAGAAAATGCACGCCGAGTTAGATCAAATGTGAAAGTTTTGCTCACTGTTTTCTTCGATTACAATGGCGTGATGCATCATGAGTTCTTGCCAACAGGTCGTACGGTTAATAAGGAATACTACAAGGAAGTTATGCAACGTTTGCGTGAAGCAATACGGCTCAAACGATCGGAATTGTGGAAAAAAAATCATGGATTCTGCATCACGATAATGCACCAGTTCACGTCAATGCTTGTTCGTGATTTTTTGGCCAAAAACAACACACTAATCAAGCCTCAACCACCTTATTCACCAGATTTGGCTCCCTGCGACTTTTTTCTATTCCAAAAACTGAAGAGACCAATGAAAGGAAAGCGTTTAGCCACAATTAATTAGATAAAGTCAGAATCGAAGAACGAGCTGATGGCCATACCGAAAAGCGCATTTCAGAAGTGCTTCGAGGATTGGAAGAAGCGCTGGCATAACTGCATTATATCTAAAGGGGATTACTTTGAAGGGGACAAAATGGATATTAATGAATAAATAAATAAATACTTTTTAAAAAATTCACCTTTCCTTTTGAACAAACCACGTACTATGAAAATCATACGAGTTTGAGTAGTTCATAATTTAAGGTATCATTTGTCGTAAGCACATGAAAAGCTCATGTAACCAGTGCGATATCTATTCATTAGCATTTAACCGTCTGTAATGTTATTCTTGTCCTAGAAAGGAATCTTATCCAACAGTACATTCTAATATACACATATTATGGCTAATTTGTGTAATGGCACATGTAATCGAACATAAACATGTCAAGAGGCATTTACGATCGAACATAAACATGTCAGGAGGCATTTACGCTATCACATTTACAAAATTCAGAACCTAGATAGTGCCAAGATGTTTGCAATTTATTTACCATTCACAAATTGTTATTACTATTGCTTTTTAGATTTAGAGTTCCTTTCCAAAGGCTTCTGTTCAATTCGCAAACCAAATAAACACATGCTTGTTGTAGATTATTGTTGTTTGTTCTAAAAGTACAAACAGATAGATGGTTGGAACTCGTAGTATGAATGTAACCAAATATAATTCGATAGAAGGATTTAGAGAAGGAAAGAAGAAAAGGTAACAATCGAAGAAGAAATTACTTTTGGATTTATAAATGGATATGAGGCGGATTTGAGCACCGAGGTGAGGTAAAGAACAGGAAGAGATGGAAGAATATAATCAAAACTATAGAAATGGATCTATAAAGCCAACAGACGGTGGTCTATACGATATTATTTATTGTCAACAAAATAAATTTACCTATCCACCATATTAATGTTCATATTCTGTATTCGTTTTTTGACAACTAAATTGTCATCATCAGTAGTTGTCGGAATACGTACAAGGAATGCGAATATTGATAAGGTAAGGTGTTTCATTTACCTTTTTTGATTATTCAATCAACCATAGTCTCCATTAAATTTGCCAAAAATAAATTTACTATTAAATCAAATACATATGTATAGGGTGTTTTTTAAGAGCTTGAGAACTTTAAATGATAATACAAGACAGATATATTATTGGAATGAAATTTCTTTAATTATAATGTGGTAGATAATTTCATGGCATTTATTTTTTAAATATGATTTCCGGCATATGTCCGCCGCGGCTACAAGTTACATGGTCCATTTGATCAGTCCAATTTTTGACTACTTTTTCCAATAAATCTGGCCGTATGGCGTCAATGGTGGCTTGAGTATTGGCTTTCAATGTTTCAAAAGTTGCTGGTTTGTCGGCATAAACGAATGACTTAACATAGGCTCATTAAAAGTAATCCAAAGAACAGGACCACTTCTGGGAATAAAGTTCTCACCAAATTAATTTTGCAATAAATTGATTGTTAAGCGCGCTGTATGGCAAGTTGCGCCGTCTTGTTGGAATCAAATGTCGTCGATGTTTAGCTGATTAATTTTTGGAAATAAAAATTCAGTCAGCATGGTTCGATAGCGCTCACCATTCACCGTAACGGCAGCTCCTTCCTCATTTCGAAAGAAATAAGGACCGATGATGCCGCCAACGTGTAAACCGCACCAAGCAGTCAATTTTAATGGATGTAATGGCGATTCGTTAACGGCTTGAGGATTGTCTTCGCTCCAAATACGACAATTTTGCTTATTCACGTAGCCATTTAACCAGAAATGATCTTCATCACTAAACACAATTCTTTGATAAAAATGCTCATCTTCGGCCAGTTTCAAATGAGCCCAATCAGAAAAAATGCGACGCAAACGATAGTCGTTTGGCTTCAATTCTTGGACGAGCTTTATTTTATAAGTCGCAGTCGAAGGACAAAGGCCAACAAGTTGAGAAAGACGACGAATCGACATTTCGGTGTCTTCTTCAATACTTCGCGCTACAGTAGCAATATTCTCTTCGGTACGTACATTTCTTTGTCTTGTTGATGGTTTTGAATCGAGAAGAGTAAAATTAGTGCGAAAACGATCAATAACTGCACGAATTGCTTGCTCACTAGGCCGATTATGTTGACCGAAACCTGGACGACGTGCTCTATGAACTCCGCGAATAAATTTACTTTTTTCAAAGTAAATTTCCACAATTTGGAAGCGTTGTTCTGGCGTTAAACGATTTATGATGACTTGCCAAAAACCTTACTGAACAGAAATGTCAACACAGTTTGACATTAGCAGCTGTCAAACCATAGTTATCGATATCGATAGTTCTCATGCAGCTTAAAAAACACTCGTTAGTTACAGCTACAGTACATTTGAACTCATTTATGTTACATAATTTGTTAAGGAACTAAAAATAGAAAGCTAATCTTATTGGAATTCGAAAATGAAATAAACAACTAAAAAAGTACTAATCTATTCATATTAAATATTACAAGAATGTCGTCTATGGATTATTACAACATACCATCGGATACATAAAATAAATATCGAAGAAATGTCTCACTTTCGTTTATTTAGTTTCTAAGTGTTAAACGTGTTTTCTGGTAATAGCATTCATAGGTAAAAATATGCGTGGAGAATTGTTAACTGAGACGCTGTTTAATATTCTGAAGGCGAATAACGTGTAACAATACGATATAATTTTATCTATCCGCCTGGAATGTAATATACTTTTTGTTTTGTATTTATTGTCCGGCAAAATCAACAATAAGAGATAACTCTTTTAGGAATTACACGGAACCGCAGTGTTATATGGTATACTGAAACACTTCGTAAATACATAATTTATTTTAATAAAAACGAACGCGTACAGATCGAATTTGTTCTCGTTCACATTAATCAATTCGTGGAAATAATAAAATATTAGATATAGTCTGTAATCGTGTAATGTAGTTTAGGTGCACGTTTTCATGTAAGGTAATTTAAGCGAAATATTAATTTTAGTAAATAAAATTGATGTACCGCAGGCAAACAAAAGGTAAATAAAATTGATGTATCACAGGTACGACGATAGGTACCACAAAAACGTTTGCGATGTACACGAAAATATATCTGCCGAATTCATGTACGTTGGCTTTTATAACTTGTTATATGCATAAACAAAACTATAGAATTCAAAACATGTCCGATTCATAACATAGTAGTACACAAATCACATCATTTTCCGAAGCTAGAAGATATGTGTTGTAGATATAGTATTGGGCATAATCTACGAATAATAGTATATACTCGTATATATATATATATATATATATATATATATATATATATATATATATATATACAGCCTTGGCCATATGTCTGAAGCACCCCCATAAACGTGCAATATTACCTGAACCCTAAGAACGTAATGAAAGGGGCCATTACTAATGTGTATATAATGACTGTTTACCAGGAAAATCTCAAGAAGTATACAAATATTCTGTAGTTTTAAGGTTTATTGCTGTTAGTTGATCTTTACTGTTCAATAAGTGAGGTGTATTAGAAACGATATTGTGTTATAAAATTGATTTAACCAGTTGTATTGAATATTGTGTTTTTGTATAGTGTTGTACATTGTGACAACATGCCTAGAAAACGGGAGTTAGATGTAATAGAGCGAAGTAAAGCAGTGTTATTACATACTCAAGGACTATCGCAATCAAAAATCGCGAAAATAATGAAGCGGTCGCGCTATGCCATCCAAGCGGCAATAAAACGTTTTAAAGAGACAGGTTCTTACGAAAATCGACCGAAAAGTGGACGAAAACGTATTACAACGGAGAGAGATGATCGATTTTTAACGCGACTTTCTCTGAAAAATCGTATGAAATCATCAAAAGATTTATCTGCAGAAATAAATGAGCGCCAAGGAACTTCTGTATCAGCGAGAACAGTGAGAAGACGACTGGTAGAAGTAAATATACATGGTCGTAAAGCTCGCCGCAAACCCTTATTGAGCGAGGAGCAGAAGAAAAAACGGTTGTTGTGGGCAAAAAAACACAAAAATTGGACAGTTGAGGATTGGTCCAAAATCATATGGTCCGACGAATCCAATGTAGAGGTATGATAAATTAATGCAGTTTTACTTTTGTGTTACATAAATATGATATTTTGAATGTGCTGAATAGTGAATTGGAATTTTTTGAACAGCTATTAATTTTTCTATATCTTACGTAGATTTTGCCAACACCTGGGGCTCAGTTTGTTCGTAGAAGACCGGGGGAAGCGTTTGAGCCACATTGTATTGTGCCTACAGTAAAGTATGGGGGTGGTAGCGTGATGATATGGGGATGCATGACCACTAAGGGTGTCGGCGAAGTGTACGTCTGTGAAGGCAGAATGAACAGCAGTAGGTACATCGATATGTTAGGAGAAGTACTAGAACCGTCTATTGTAAAGCTGTTCGATTCCGATGAAGAGGCCTACATTTTCCAGCAGGACAATGCACCCTGCCATAAATCCAAACGTACAATCGAGTGGTTTAGCGCAAATAACGTGCCCATATTCGAATGGCCGGCACAATCGCCGGATTTGTCGCCCATAGAAAATTTGTGGCGTATTTTAAAGAGAAATGTCGCAAAATATAGACATAAAAACAAAAACGAATTAAAAGCGAGGATATTTGAAGAATGGGAAAAGATTTCACCCGAGATATGTAGCAAATTAGTGGCTACAATGCCTAAACGGATACAAGCCGTTATCAAATGTCGCGGTGGTGCTACAAAATATTAATGTATATTATTAAATTTGCATTCAAAATGTATATACACTTGTAGTTTAATTTTTATACCTCCTAATTTCATTTTACATCCAAAACTTGAGGGTGCTTCAGACATATGGCCAAGGCTGTATATATATATATATATATATATATAACAATTAATATACCAATACCTCACTTTTTGGCCTAGATACGTTCCAGAATAGTTGACCGTAAAGAGAACAGCCGTATAACGAATCAATAATTGGATATAAACCCATATACACAGTCCGTTGCAGAGAAAACCGAACTTTTTAAAATAGTAATTCTTAATGACGCCATCTATTAAAAAATATGCGTCGTTAAGGTAGTTCCTTCACCAATGTTATATCGAAATATCATGACATTTGCATCATTAGAAGTAGAGAAATTGCGCATTTGAGTGGTATAAACGATTTAAAGACGGTCGTACGGACATAAATGACGAACATCCTGGTGCAAAAAAAATCTGTAGTTACGGAAACTAACATCGAACTTGTGCGTGAATTTATCATAAATGAGCCGAGTTCCTGATTGCGATACGCGGGAATGGAATTAAATATTTCCAAAGATTCAATTCATCGTATTTTGGCACAACATTGGGACTGAGAAAGATTTGTGCAAGGTTTGTACCATTCAACTAACTGAATTCAACATTGTACAGACTTGATTAAAGACTCAAAAAAGGATGAAAACTTCAGGTAAGCTATTGACGAGCGATGAGAAGTGGTGTTCTCAAAACGATCCAGACGCCAAGCGTCAAAGCTCTGAATGGAAGCATTCAAACGAAGAAAGACCGAAAAAAGCGGTTTGGAGAAGTCAAAAGTGAAGACTTGTTTTTATGATTCGAAAGGCATAGTGCACAAAGAGTTTGCACCAACTAGTCAAACAGTCGATGCTGTATATTCCCTTGGTGTTATGAAGCATCTTTTGGGGCGCATTCGTCGTGTGCATCTTCACTATCGTGAAAATAGTAGCTGGCGTTTATTACATGATAATGCATCATCTCATCGTTCGATTTTCTAACTACAAATGGCATTTTAACTATCAACCATTCACCGTATTCACCGTATTTGGCCCCCTGTGATTTCTATCTATTCTCCAAACTACATTTGCAGATGAAAGGACAGCGTTATGCCGACGTCGAAGCCATAAAAAAGACGTCGACAGGCGTCCTCTTGAAGGACATCTCTAAAGATGAACTTAAAAATTTTTCGACATGTTAACTGCCCGTGCAAAACGTATTGAAGCCGAAGGCGAGTACTATATGACTTGTTATATAAACAAATCTTTAGCATTTGAAACATGCCTGATTCATAACATAGTAGTACGAAATCACATTATTTTCTGAAGGTAGAAGATTTATGTTGTTATATTTTTATAGATATAGCAATGCGCGCACAATATACGAATAATTCCTTTCCTTGATTTTATTTATTCTCTGTATATATTCCTTAATATATACATTCCTCGTTTTACAGCCCAAATACGTTCCGGAACAGTTGGCCGTAAAACGAAAAGCCCTATAACGAATCAATAATTTTGATATAAACCCATACAAATTTAATTGCGTCTGTTTCATTTTTTTATAAAATAATATAGTCTTTAGTTCATAAAGCATTTTATTCTTTTTATTTCACAATGTAATACAGAATTTTAAAAAATAAACTTATAAATTAAAAACCGAAAGAAATCATATGCACGCATTTATACAGTTAGTTAAAAGCATAAAATAAAATGTTTAGAAACTGCTTTAGTTTGATGAACATTATTAACACGAAGAATCACTAAGCTATAACAAACTACCATCCTTACTTTCCGCTGTTGTGAATGGACCCAATTTAAAATATTAGTTCAAAGTTATCTGCTTCGTCTTGCTTTCTGTTTCTTTTAGCAGTATTTCGTAACAGGCAATTCTGAGTTTACTCCTTGAGACACAATGCGACAAGTTCTTTACGGTTAGCTGCTGGCACACGGCTGGTTCTGGCTCTGGTTCTTCATTAAGTGCTCGTTCTGGTTCTAACTGGATCAGTTCCTCGCTTGAAAGAGGTTCTCTGTCAACATCTAAAGGTCAATCAAATCGCCTGCTTCCAAATCCACAAAACTAATATGGCTTGCTAAGTTTAGTACGTTTTTGTCGAATTTCTGTTTTTCTGCATTTCCTAATCTTCTAATCTTTACTCATTAATTGTGCAGAAAAGTAGGTGAAGGTATGTAAAATACGGAAATAAATATGCGAGGGTAGTTTGACAAGTAGTGAGAATGGAAAAGAAAAACGAATTTTTTAAATATAAAACAATTTTTAATTTTCAGTATATTCTCCTAAAAGAGCAATACATTTATAATAACGGTGCTCCAATGCCCTTATGCCATCTCTAAAATGCGATTCCGGAAGGTTTGCAAAATACTTATTTACGAAGATGATAAGCTCGTCGTTAGACGAAAATTTCTTTCCATCTAGTACCGTTTTCAACTTTGGAAAAAGGTAGAACTCGGAAGGGAGTAGATCCGGCGAATAAGGCGCATGCGGTATTAATTGGAAATGCAACGCGTGGATTTTGAACATCGCAACTGTGTTGGTATGCGAGGGAGCGTTGTCTGGGTGAAACAGAATCGTTTTCTTTGCCATTCCTGGCCGTTTAGCACGAATCTCAACATTTAATTTTTGTAGAAGTTCTGCATAATATTGTCCGTTTATTGTGTCACCTTTCTGAAGGTAATCAATGAGCAAAATGCCCTTTGAATCCCAAGAAATTAATGCCATCACCTTGTTTGCTGATAAAGTGGTTTTCGCTTTCTTTGGAGGTGCAGAACCACGTTCTAACCATTGTTTCGACTGTTGTTTAGTTTGAGGTGTACTGTAGTGTATCCAAGTTTCCTCGCAAGTAACAAATCGCCTACAAAAATCAACCGGATTCCGCTTATAAAGGTCCAAACACTCATTGCAAATGCGCAAACGAGTGAACTTTTGATCAGTCGTAAGCATTCGCGGCACCCATCTTGCCGAAAGCTTGGAAAGGTCCAATTCTTGCGTTAAAATGTGGTGTACGGGTTCTGTTGAAATGTTTACCATGTTTGGTATCTCTCTCACTTTGAGTCGTCGATCTTGCGTAATAATATTATGGATTTTTATAATCATTTCCTTAGAAGTCACGATTTTGGGTGCTCCAGAGCGCGCTTCATCAACACAGCTTGTTCTACCACGTTTAAATTCATTTACCCATCTACTTGTTGTGGTGGATAATGGAGCAGATTCATCTAATGTTTCCCGTAACTCATCTTTTATTTCGGTAGCTTTCATACCCTTAATTACGAAGTATTTAATCACCGCACGATACTCTGCTTTTTCCATTTTAACAAAACGACGTGTTGCTTCTTTTTCAATCAGCTGTCAAAAATAAACTATTCAACTGATTTATCTAAATATCGGAATGTAAACATATAAACAGGCAACCTAAATTACAGTGCATTTGTTTTACCAATTAGAGCACCACCTATGTGTCATTCTCACTACTTGTCAAACTATCCTCGTATTTTAATGATACTCATAAAGAGAAAGATAAATTTAAGTAATTGTAACAAGGAGAGAACGTAATTTTCCCAAAAATATAGTAGATTTAATAGACTAAATTCTATTAATGAAGGTTACAAAATTTTGTCATAATAAACTAAATAAATAAACTTCAAATACAAATATATGCAAATAAAAACTCACTAATTTTTTGTAAAAAGCACAGAAAAAATTGTTCTTAGAAACTAGTAATATAATTCTAATTATAGGGGAGAAATAAGCATTTGCATTTGTACGTATAAATTAAATTTAATTTTCTTGAAAAAATGGAAGACCCTTAAACAAGAGATTCAAGTATACTCCCTTCTTCAGTTGGACTGTATCCAAATTGATATGGTTGTTGAATGACAGTTTTGAATCAAATGTGACATCCAAATTTTTAATTATTCAAGATAAGAATTGACCAAAGTGAAATTGAAGTCAATAGAGGCCTTTCCTCGCGTGAATGTGATATATTTACATTTAGAAATATTCATGTATAGCTTACCATCAGTGCACCATGTCTGAATAACTTTCAATTGTTTTCGAAGAAAAGCCCAGCCATTGATTTTGTTTGTTGCGTGACATATTTTCGAATCATCTGCGAATAATAATTTCTGAATGTTTAGAACTTCGACAAGGCCGTTTATAAAAATATTAAACAAAAAGGTCCGAAGTCTGACCCTTCTGGGACTCCAGATGTTTAGTGAAAAAGCTGATATTTATTTGTAAAGGACATAGTTAGCGCTATTAGATAAATACGATTCAAATAACAAATGACGGTGGGAAATCAATTGTTAGCAAGTTTGTGTAGTAGAAGTGAGTGACTTATCCGATCAAACACTTTAGAGAAGTTAGTAAAAATTGCGCCTACTTGGAGATTGTTATCAATCTTATCATAGAGAAACTGAGTAAATATTGTTAAATATGTGACATGGTCGCTTATTAATGAAACCCTATCAACCTATCATGAAGAGTAAGTCAAATATAAATTGCGTTTTGATGGCTGGTTGTTTTTCTTATTTTCGCGTTGTACGCTCTTTATGTTTTTTACAGTCGCGTTCGTCCCAGCACATCGACGATTTATCTCTTTATTCGCTACCTTTACAGTATATCTTAGCACCATTACTATATATAAATCGGGAAATTCATCAATAAACTTTCGTACTACATCAACCAATGGTCTCGTTTTGCCCCTATGCCCGTCCGTTATACTTAATAACACAAGTTTACAAATTCCGGTCAACTTTTGGATCAGAGCAAATGAGAACAAATCTTGACGTTATTTGAGGTGCTAAATTCAAATCCGGGTTTCGTTTTTCAAAATTGGTTCTAGTTTGTGAGTTCGCGCATGTTGGCAGCACTGCGCTATCATAATGACAGTCAGCTGTTGGCATCGCTAGAAACATTATTTAATTTGTATTTTTAAAGTTTTTTTTGAATCCAAAACGTGTGAAAATGCAAAGACAGAATTGTAAAGTTGATTCAAAGTGTTTTTGTTATGTTTGCGGATGTTATATGATCA
Organism: Dermolepida albohirtum; assembly: GCA_031893035.1. NCBI lineage: Eukaryota > Metazoa > Arthropoda > Insecta > Coleoptera > Scarabaeidae > Dermolepida > Dermolepida albohirtum. The sequence continues at coordinate 174,728 of JAVIWB010001542.1, read as the reverse complement.
GAAAAAGTGGCAAAGTTATTACTAATGTGATCAGAAATGCACGTTTTTATTATTTTGGTTTCTCTGTATCAAACACTTACAAGCCGTGGATACCAAAATTGTTTTGTAATGCGTGTAGCACAATATTATACAAGTGGTCACGCGGTAAAAAAGTATGTTTTTCATTTTCATTGCCAGTGTTATGGAGAGAGCCGAAAAATCATGTAGATGATTGTTACTTTTGCTTGATGAATGTCGTCGGTCTAATTATGAACCAGGAAAACAAAACGTCTCTTCTATACCACTTGTGAACCCACAGAATATTTTCTTGCCACCTCTCCACATAAAGCTTGGCCTTATCAAAAACTTTGTCAAAGCGCTCGACCGTGAAGAACCGGCTCTTGAGTACTTGATCAAGTTATTTCCCAAATTGTCATACGCCAAAATCATAGAGGGAATATTTGTCGGACCTGGTATCCGAAAATTAATGGCCGACAGAAACTTTACAAAATGTTTAACGCCCAATGAAGTAGCAGCATGGGTATTATTTCAAGATGTTCACAAGTTTCTCGGTAACTGCAAATCCCCGGATTTCAAGAAGAAAATCGGCAGTTTGTTGCAAAATTATTGCAAGATTGGAGCTCGAATGTCTCTCAAAATACATTTTCTGCATTCCCATCTCGAATTCTTTCCTGAAAACTTGGATGATACAAGCGACGAGCAAGGAGAGCGACTACACCAAGATTTGGCGAAAATCGAAAACCGATACCAAGGATTTTGGGACGAGGGCATGATGAGCGACTACTGTTCGACTTGAAACAGATCCCAAACAGTACAAGCGACTCAGTTCGACTGCTCTTCATTTCTAATTTAACACTTTTTAGTGAATAAAATAGAGATTAATTGTCAAAAATTGTAAAAAAGTGTTTATTTAATATCTCGAAAACTAGAACCAATATCAAAAAACGTAGTTCAGATTCGGATTCAGCGCCCCAAATAACCTTAGAAACAGCTTTTGGTTGCTTAGATCCAAAACCGTGTATACTTGTGTAATTATACAATCGCCTTATATAATGATCTGTTCGGTATTAACTTATAATTTTACACTTCATCTTACATTACACTAAAGAGGCTCTACGTACTCAGTACGAACCTGGCCCCCGGGAAGACATCCCAACTCTGGACTACACACAATATAGAAAATGAGAAATGTTTTCGTTTGTTTACGATAAAAAATAACTTGGAAATGGGGTTACTATCTTCTATTGTTTACTTCCGCCCCCAAAAATTTTTCTGCGTATTAACAACGTAGGCAAAAAGGAGATAGGTCTATTTTATACATATTAAATAGCACTACTAATTGCTTATTAACACAACGACTTCCTAAAAGAGTAATTATATTTATCGTCGATGGAGTCGATAAAAGTTTCCGGTCTTATTCCCGCTTTAAATAAACAATATGTGTGCTTGCATTAAAAATTAGTAACCGCATCGAAAAAAAATACAAACGCCTACGCGGTGAAGGTCGTAACGATGAATAATAGTTTATGATCGTATTTATAACAAAATCATCGATAGAATGGCAATTTTGACACCTTAAACTTTCAAATATTTTTTCTTTTACGACGGGGACATCCGTAAATATTCCGTCATTGTTTATTTTCGCATATTAAAATAAATAGTCGACTTAGCTCGGAAGTCCACATTCGTTCGAACACAATATTTTAACTTTCACTGCAGTAAGGAATTATAAACATTTTTATTTCTGTGTTAGCGTTGCGTTTTTTTCACCGTTGGTCGATTGACCGAAAATGGACTAAAGTATTTTAGATTAACGCGCTTTATTTTAATTTGCGACATTATTTTAAATGCTGTTAACGTTTTTTTAGCATACAATGGGTTTAACAGTTCACACACCGTGACCAATATTTTTGTTGTGAACACGTTTTGCATGGAATGTATACGTGTGAAAGTGAAATGAATGCGATTTTTTTTAAATATTATGTAAGCGACTACTATGTCATGTTCTATTACTGCAACTTAAGTTAAATTATAAGATAGTCAAGAGCTTTTCTTGTTCGCTAGATGGAAGTGACGAAACGGAATTTACGGAAATAAGAAGCGCATAATTCTAAATTTTACCTCTTTTTCCATCGTACGAGGATAGCCGTTTATATTTCGTGAATAGTAAACAAAAAATAAATTGCTATTATCGAAAATAGTTTTATAGATTTTCAAAATAATCTCCTTGAAAATCAATGCACTTTTGCATTCGTTTAAACCACTGCCACTGCGAAGGCGACATCTCCAAAATATGACTTTTGAATGCCTCAACTGCCTCTTCCGGCGTAGAAAACCGTTGACCACGAAGTTTATTCTTCACGTGTGGGAACAAAAAGAAATCACAGGGTGTTAGATCAGGGCTGTACGGCGGATGTCTCATCAATTCAATGTTTTGCCCGGTCAAACATTCAATTATTTGAACCGACCTGCGAGAGCTCGCATTGTCATGCTGGAGAATGATCTGTCGTTTTCGGTTTGTTTTCCTTATTTCCTCAAAAACTTTTGGCAAACAAATAATTGTGTACCATTCGGAATTGAACGTTCTACAATGCTCTAAAGGCACGGTTGCAACGCGACCGGTTTTTCCGAAAAAACAGGCGACCATTTATTATGATGTGCTTCGAGCACGAACAACTTTTGTTGGTTTTGGCTTATCTTGTAATCCCCACACAGTCGACTGCTGTTTACTATTGGGTTCATACCTATAGATCCAAGATTCATCATCTGTCACTACTTTATAAATGTTCTTTAAAGCACCGCCATTGTATTTTTTGCGCAAAGAGGTTATATTAATTTTAATTGATTAAAGATAGAGTTATCATTACTTGAAATTACAGAAATAAACAAACATAAAAGGTGTAATAATTTATTAAATGACCAAGCAGATTTGAATAATTCTCCACTGTTAAACTTATTTTATTGTAATTGTATGTATATCACCTCCACCATGAAAATAGTTTAGTTGACTAGATTATATTCCCTTTGTGTTAGGTTTACATTCTAGCCTGAAGAAGTCACAGTGCTGGCGAAATAATTGTTAGTATTTTTCAATAAAGATATTTTGTGAAAATTATACAGTTTTTGTGTACATACAACCACTATTCATCAAATATGCTGACCTAACTATTTTAAAATCAAAAGTCCATAGTTTTATAATTGCAAATCAATTTTTCCCCTAGTCATACGCGAAGTTGAGCTTTGATTTCATTGCTTGCTGTGTTCGTAAAAATAAGAACTTGTCTTCTGTTATACTTTCCGGGATTTTCAAATTAAAAAACGATTAAAATTTTTTATTAGAGCTGTTCCTTTTCATCGCAGGGCTTCGAAATTTGTGGCAAATGTTACTTTGTAGAATAAAAGAAGTCTAACTGGGACCCCAATAAATTCAGTACAAGTCTGTTGGAAAGTCGTATTTTCTTTGATAATATCATTGCTATTTTTTCATTGTTTCTGTTAATTAATTCACACTTATTATTGTTACATTAGAACAATACATAGTCATGTACTGTGAGCGTCAAAATAAATTGTACAAAAGTATTTTTTACAATATAATATTCATTTCAGTCTATTAAAATACTATTAAGATGAACATATTAGGTTTTTTGAGATCAATATTTATCTCTTTACTTAATTCTAAAAAAAACAACATTTCTTTACAACAAAAATTATGACACAAACACAAAATATACTCCATATTTTACGCGTCAAAATAAAATGTACATTCTACGTCTGTCACATTTCCACAACGTCTTACTGTAAAAAATACCGTTATATTTGATTCTTTGTTTATTTTATAATGCTATTTAAACATTTTTAATATTTTACTTGAAGTAATTGCGTCCGGTTGTGTTTTTGGTTTTTCCAAAGTTAAGTATTTTTTCAAATGGGCAAACAAACTTCCTCTGATGTTATAGAATTAGTTTTAAAACTTCGCAGTGAAGGCAAAACGTTTAGAGAAATTGGCAGTATTATTAATAGAAGCCATAGTACTGTAAAGAAAATAGTTGAAAAATATAAAAGGTTCGGTAAAATAGAAAATCGCCAAGGTGCTGGACGACCAAAAGTTTTAAGTGAGTCTCAAGTAAGGTCTATAGTGCGTGATGTAACAAAGAATCCTTTTAAAAGCGCTGTTAAAATATCACAGGAAGTTTCAGCTACAACCAATACTAGCGTAAGTGCCAGCGCAATTCGACGTGCGTTACATGAGAATGGATACATGGTCGATGTCCTCGAAGGAAGCCACTAATATCTTCAACTAACCAGAAAACACGCTTTGATTATGCAAAAAAAATACATAATCAAAGATGTTTCTTTCTGGAATAATATTCTGTTTAGTGACGAGAGTAAATTTGAGATATTTAGCCAGAAAAAAACCCGTAAATGTATGGAGAAATAAAAATAAAGAATATACCGATCAAAATTCAATAAGTACTGTTAAGCACGGTGGGGGTTCGGTGATGGTGTGGGGATGTATGGCGGGAAGCGGAGTTGGAAATTTAGTTTTTATTGAAAGCAACATGAATAAGACGGACTACCTAAATATTTTGCAAAACAATTTGCCGAGCAGTGTGGAGAAACTGGGATTACAGGGTTCTTGGATCTTTCAACATGATAATGACCCCAAACACACTGCTGGAATAGTAAAGGAATGGCTATTGTACCGCAGCCCGAAAACCCTGGATCACCCTCCCCAATTGCCGGACTTAAACCCAATCGAGCATTTTTGGGAGCACCTGGACCGACAAATCCAGAAGAAAACAATAAGCAACAAGGATATGCTAAAATGCATTATAATGGAAAAGTAGCGGAAAATTTCATCCGACATACTCTGAAAATTTGTCGAATCGATGCCACGAAGGTTGAATGCTGTTAATAAGGCAGAAGGAAAATCAACCAAATATTAAATCGGTATTCGTTTGTACACTTTATTTTGAATCGTAAAAAAAGGAGTATATTTTGTTTTTGTTTCATAACTTTTGTTGTTATAAAGAAATGTTGTTTTTTTAGAATTAAGTTAAGAGACAAATATTGATCTCAAAAAACCTAATATGTTCATCTTAATAGTATTTAAAAGACTGAAATAAACATTATATTTTAAAAAGTGCTTTTGAACACTTTATTTTGACGCTCACAGTACATGACTATATGTTGTTCTAATGTAACAATAATAAGTGTGAATTAATTAACAGAAACAATGAAAAAATAGCAATGATATTATCAAAGAAAATACGACTTTCCAACAGACTTGTACTGAATTTATTGGGGTCCCAGTTAGACTTCTTTTATTCTACAAAGTAACATTTGCCACAAATTTCGAAGCCCAGCGACGAAAAGGAACAGCTCTAATAAAAAATTTTAATCGTTTTTTAATTTGGAAATTCCGGAAGTATAGCAGAAGACAAGTTCTTATTTTTACGAACACAACAAGCAATGAAATCAAAGCTCAACTTCGCGTATGACTAGGGGAAAAATTGATTTGCAATTATAAAACTATGTAGGCTGCATCATTTAAGCTGCTTGACAATCATGTTATTCCTATTTAGACTACTACTACTACTAGTCTTTCAATTTATTTAAATTATTCAAATAATTTTAACGGCAATTGCGTAAATAATGTTTTATTTATATTTCAAATGTGCCTCAAAATGTATGTTAAATACTAATACAAATAGCTAAAATAATCTACAATCAGTCACAAATGTGTTGTATATCATGAAATGTAAACATCCGGCTATGATAAAGCAAATTCCTTCCATTTAACAACGTTAAAAAACCCCTAGAACTCCCAATAACAATATGATAACTGTTATTATTTACAATAAAAAATTTGCTAAATATTCTAACATTGAATGTCATAAAAAAGTTTGTACACCTCATTCTGATAAGATATTTCTCTACTGTAAGCCATAAATTACGAGCGAATTCGGTAAACGTATTTGTGAAAAATAAGCATTTCATGCTTTTACAAAGATGAGTTGTATGTGGGTTGTGCTTTACGTTGCAAGTTGCATATAAAATTTGAATAAAATAATAGCTTTTAAAGGCTTCATTGTCTTTGGAAGTATTTTCCACGAAGATGAATATACTTTTGCAAGGAATAAAACAGTAGAAAGCTTTTAAAGACTTCATTATCTTTCGAAGTATTTTCCACGAAGATGAATATACTTTTGCAAGGAATAAAACAGTAGAAAGCTTTTAAAGACTTCATTGTTTTTGGAAGTACTCTCCACGAAGATGAATACACTTTTGCATGCACTCGAATCAACTTTAGAAGCAGTTGTTCCACTCGTTTGTTCATACTGTCAAAATTGCGTTTTTGAAGGCATCGACCGCTCTTCTGATGACTGGAATCGGGGACCACACACTCCGTTCTTGAAATCGTTGGGACTCAGGTCTAGATTGTACGAGAGGATGGTCCAACAATTCTACGTTTTGTTGCGTTAAAAATTCAATTGTTTCGCGTGATGTGCGCGAACTTGCATTGTCTTGGTGGAGGATGATTCGTCGTTCGGAGTTGGATTTTCGAAGGTCAGCAATGACTTGCGGCAAACAAATGGTTGTATACCAATCGGTAGTAATAGTTCTTTGATTTTGTAGAGGAATTATTGCTAGATGATCTGCTTTCGATACAAATTTCGCAACCATTTTTTGGAGACACTTCAAGAACGGATGACTTTTGTCGGCCTTTCTTCACTTTGGAACACTCAAACGACGAGTGGCGTCTATTTTCTGGCTCGTATGAGTAAATCCAAGATTCTTCACCACTGACAATATTGTACACGCTTTACAGTTTCCGGCGTTGAAGCGATCTAGAGTTTTTTGACACCAATTCACTTTAACTGCTTTGTGTTCTTCGGTCAACAGATACGGTATCCAACGGGAAACTAATTTTTTTACACACAATTCTTTATGCAAAATTTTTTGAATTGTGATCTTTGAAATCCCCAATAATGCTTCAATCTGGCGATATGTCACATATCGACCTTCGTTGATGATCTTGCGCAAAGCATCGACGTTTTGCCGAGCGGCTGTCGTTTTTGATGAACCTGCTCTTGGATGGTCGCTAAGACTAATTCGTCCATGTTTGAACTCTCGATACTAACGAGAAATTGTTGACTGATTTGGTGCTTCGTTGCTGAAAACAGAAACCAACTCGGCAAGACATTCGTGTTGAAATGTCTTCGAAAATTATAAAAAATTATTTCGCGAAAATGTTCTCGGTTTAATTCCATTTTTATAACTATAACTTGTCAGCTTTAACAGTTCGTTGTAGCTACAACAGTCCTCGTATCGCACTGAAACTTTGAATTTAGGTTCATTAAAGATAGAGGATACTTTTTAGTACTGACATTTGATTAGTGACGCTCTCTATGTCCGACTGTGCAAAACTTAAAAGACATCCCACGTATTCGTCTATTGTAGTCCATAAATTTGGAACGAATTCGGTAAACCCTCTTTACAGTATCACATACTTGTGAAAAAAAAAGCATTTGGTGCTTTTACAAAAATGAGTTGTAAAAGTAAACACACGTCTGGCAATATGTGCGAGTAATAACACTACAATAAGAAAAAAAAAACTTTTAGGCTAAATAGTCAAATCTATGAAAAAGGGTGTTCTGCAGTGCAGACTCAAAAAAATATTCTGAACTGTTTAAACTATACCGAAACATAGGCATCAAAAGATTCTAAATAAACGCGATCAGAGAACTATTACAAGTGCAATGATAAAGGAAGAATACTACGTAATCAACTTTTATTAGCGAAAGTAAATTTTAATGGCGACTGTGGTTAGTTCCAGCTAAACTCACACAATGTGTGTTTGGTCTGGACCCAACCACAATCGCACAACAACCACAGACGCACCTGGATCCACGCTGGATAAAACTCGCACAGAAACAAGTCCGTACCAGACTTTAACTGTCAATAGACAAACACACACAGTACATGTTTGGCTATTGACAGTTAAAGTCTGGTACGGATTTGTTTCTGTGCGAGTTTTATCCAGCGTGGATCCAGGTGCGACACAGTAATTAATTATCTGCTGACGACAACTTATTTGTCGAAATGCGTATACAAAATACGAACATTATTGTCTGAAGGAGTTTTATTTACCTTTTTTTGATTATTTCGTTGGCGACTTTCCCATATGCTCGATGCTTTACATTAGGTAACTGATAATGAAACTTAATGAAGTCTTTGATGTAAAATTCTTCCGCTATAACCATTAATTCTTGAAATTTTTATTGTGTTTTCGTAATGTACTTTCTTTCCAATCAAATTCCATATTTACGGCTATTCTTAATGATCTCACTCATCCATGATCACTTTGTTCTTCTAAGAGTTCTCTGTTCACGCTCATTTAGAATCTTTGGACGCTTATTTCTCGGTACAATTTCAACAGTTTAGTTGTACAAACTCTTGTGATTAACCGCATATTAAATTATTCTTATTCGTAGAACTACAACAACCAGTCTTCCAATTTATTTAAAGTATTCAAATAATTTTAAAGACAATTGCATATATGTATGTACAATGTTTATTTATATTTCAGATGTTGTATATGTTATATACTTAAACAATTAGCTTCAAAATAATCTATAACGGGTTCGAAAATAATTAAATTTCTGCTAAGATTTGCATATTCGTTGTTATTATTATTTTCTCGCCAATAACACAAAAACAAAACTGAAATGGAAAAAATAAACAAAGCGAACGCAATGAAAAGCTAACCTGCCGGTTGCTGCATTCAAACCCATTGTATTTTTAGTAGCGGAAATACGGGAGCACTCATGTATGAGGTTTTAATTTTAATTGGCCCAAGTTTTATTAAGCGCTCACGCACTTGTCTAACTGAAATGTCAAACACCCTGATTGCGCGTTGAATGACAAATATTGTTATAGCGAATGATATGTGCCGAGATTAAAATATTCACTTCTTCGGTATTCCTACTGAGTAAATGTATCGATGAATGCATACCGTATAAGGAATTATGCAGCCGGAATAAAATTATTTATAATTTTCACTTTATTACATGTTGAGGGAGTGCTATATACGTGTCGTTGAACAGCTTCGAACCAAAGTAAGTCACACTTCGATAGATGTAATACAGTTGAATAATGATGAATTTAAACGACTTTTCTTTCCATTTACAAAGGTTTCTCGGGAAGTGAGTCTTGAAATGAAGCATTGAGTATCATACACAGTCTGTCGCAGAGAAAACCGAACTTCTTTAAAACATTAATTCTTACTAGCGCCATCTACTAAATAAATATGTGTCGATAAGGTAGATCTTTCATCAATGTTATATCAAAATATCATGCCATTTGCATCACTAGAAGCAGAGAAATTGCGTACAAAGTAACATTGTGTATTTGGCATTGGTCGAAAAATAAATTTTAAACAAAAGGCAAATATCAAGTTCTGTTTTAAACTCGATAAATCGTTTACTGAAACATTTAATTTAATGAAAGAAATGTATGGTGATGCTTGTTTATTACGTACAAGTGTGTATAAGTAGTATAAACGATTTAAAGACGGTAGTACGGACATAAACGAACATCCTGGTGCAAAAAATCTGTGGTTACGGAAGGTAACATCGAACTTGTGCGTGAATTTATCAGAAATGAGCCAAAACCCTCCTTGCAATACATTAGAATTTAATTAAATATCTCCAAAGATTCATTTCATCGCATTTTGACACGGCATTTGGGACTGAGAGAGATTTTTGCAAGGTTCCTGCCACACAAGCTAACTGAATTCAGCATTGTACAGACTTGATTACATAAAAAGGATGAAAACTTCAGGTATTCTATTGGCGATGAGACATGGTGTTTTCAATATGATCCAGAGACCAACCGTCAAAGCTCTGAATGGAAATATTCAAGCCAAGAAAAATCAAAAAGAAGCCGTTTAGAGAAGTCAAAAGTGAAGATAACGTTGCTTTGTTTTTATGATATAGGCATAGTGCACAAAGAGTTTGTATCAACTAGTCAAACAGTCAATGCTGTATATTATCTTGGTGTTATGAAGCGACTTTTGGCGCGTATTCGTCGTGGGCGCCCTCAATATCGTGAAAATAGTAGTTGGCGTTTGTTACATGATAATGTATCTCATTGCTCGACACTTATCACTGTTTTTCTAACTACAAATGGCATTTGAACTATCAACCATTTACCGTATTCACCGGATTTGGCCCCATGTGATTTCTATCTATTCTACAAAGGGTACTAGGAAAGTTTTGCAATATGACGCAACAATGAATCGTAGGAAGCTGCTTGTTGCTGCATGTTGAGACATATTCATATGTGCATAGTAGCCGCCGCGCCATGTCGATGGGCTCAGTTATTCATTAGCAGTGAGAGTGCCAAGTGCTTGCGATGGCATCGTGGTCACGAAATGAGATAAGGGCAGTTTTGCGTTATAATTTCGTGCATGGTTTAAACATAGACCAGTGCTTCGAAGAAATGACTCTTGCACTAGGTGATGTTTGTCCACATCGCATAACGATATTCAGGTGGTATAGAGAATTCTAAAGGGTAAATTTAACTGTGGAGGATGCTGAGAGGCCGGGAAGGCCACGAACGTCAGTTACATTACTACTGTGACGAAAATGCTTGGCGAGGACAGGCGGGTGACCTACCAACAGATAGAGGGTACTTCAGGCCTAAATGCACCAGCAATTCCTTCGATTCTGCATGATCATTTGCACGTGGAGAAACTTTGTTATCTCTGGGTGCCGCTTCAACTGACTGAAGAGCAGATGACACGACGTATGACTTGGTGCTGCCAGATGCTAAAAAAGTTTAATAAGGGACAATCTCGGTATGTGAACAACATCGTGGCAGGTGGCGAGACTTGGCTGTACTATTACTATGTGCCGACCAAAGCTCGAAACAAAGTTTGGGTCTTTGATGAAGAGGACACACCCGTAGTTGTCAGAAAATCCCTATTTGTAAAGAAGAAAATGGAACGCGTCGTTTTGGACACACAGAAGACAGTCACAGCTAAGTGGTGTACTGAACTGTGCCTGCCTGAAGTCATTGGATCTATGAAGAACCTGCGGCCAAAGTCAAGAATGGACACCTGGTTCCTCCATGACGATAATGCTCCAGCTAACCGTGCCAAAACTACGACAGGATTGAAATTTCTCGGGCAACCTCCCTACAGTCCAGATCTTGCTCCATGCGACTTTGCATTGGTCCTACATGTGAAAATTAAGCTAAAAAGGAGGCGGTTTTCCAGTGATCTTCTGCGGGCTTGGGACAACGAGTGTGCTTTACTCCCTAATGAAACTTGGCAGAAATGGTTTAAAGATTGGTATCGGAGGATGGGGAGGTATATAGAGTGTAGAGGAAATTACTTTTAAAAAAATAAATAAACAAAGGTGTATTGCAAAACTTTCTTAGTACCCTTTGTATTTAATTTTCTTCAGAAAAATATTATATTTCCAATAATATATATTTTATTAACATATACGTTTAGATTTATTAATCGGAATCATTAATGTATTTAAATACATAATATTTACTGCAATGATGTATTGCATTATCTTTGTAAACATCCACATTTTTTGACAGCCAATTTGACAATATATTCATGTTATCACCTATTCACGTGTCCTTAAAGATTGATGCAGATAAGATTGTCTCGAACAACTATATAACGTTAATAGCGTTTTCTAATTGATTATGTGTGAATTCAAAACCTTGATAGGTAGTATTAATTTAAATTATTGACGATAATATAGATAAACAGGCGTCGCTAAGGCAGACATAAAAAAATAATAACATTAACACGTTTAAAGTAGAACGAATTTATTGATCCATAAAGGTGATTACTAGTGGAGTTGATTTTATACAATCCGCGATTTATAAAGCCACTGCATATCTAAATCTATGTAACATAACATACACCACTAGCCGTAAGTGTTTGTCCATCCAGAAAATAAAAAAAAAAGTGTAATACTTATGATACGAGGTGTGGCAGTTAAATAGCGAGACTGTGCCTCCCCATCGCGCAGCCGCATCGGACAAGGCCGTAGTTGGAATGTCATTTACCTTAAAGCAAAAAGCTGTAGTTTCGTCTCTCTGTCTGCTTTAGTTTATTTTCGGGATTTAATTGTAGAGGACACTGTTACATAGTAGTCCCATGATAATGGTTGACACAAAAATTGAGCGGCGAATTAACCTAAAATTCCTTGTCAAATTAAGAATATCGCCAACAGAATGTTTTCAAATGTTAAAGGATAATGTTATATCACGTGCACGAAAGACAAGACAGAAAAAGCATGAATGAGCAAGTCGAAAGTGAAGGCAATCCTGATCGTTTTTCTCGATATCAAGAGTGCTATCATGACTGGTTAGGTGCTTGAGGGTCAAACCATTAATCAGAGATACTAGAAAGAAGTTCTAATCCAGTTGAGCGAAAGAGTGAGGAAGAAAAGGCCGGATTGGTGGAAGAATGGCTTGTGGATTCTGCACCAGGACAACGAACCAGGTAACAATGCCGTATTTGTGAAGCAGTTTTTAGAGGGAAAGGGCATTGCTGTGCTTTATAATCTTCCGCATTCGCTAGATTTAGCACCATGTGACTTCTACCTGTTCCTGGTACAAACTTTGTGCACTATGACTTTCGAATCCTGAAAGTCAATCAATATTTTCTTCACTTTTGCTTCTCCAAACGGCTTTTTTCGGTCCTTCTTCGCTTGGATGCTTCCATTCAGAGCTTTGACGCTTGGTCTCTGGATCACATTGAAAACACCACGTCTCATTGCCAGCTACAATAGAGTACCAGAAGTTTTCGTCCTTTCTGGGTCTTTAATGAAATCTGTACAATGTTGAATTCAGTTAGTTTGTGTGGTACAAACCTTGCACAAATCTTTCTCAATCCCAAATGCTGTGTTAAAATGCGATGAATTGAATCTTTGGAAATATTCAATTCCATTCCCACGTTTCGCGTTGAGGATTTCGGCTCATTTCTGATAAATTCACGCACAAGTTCGACGCGGAAAGTAAATGATGAAGTAAATGATAGCGAACATCCACCATGTTCGTCATCATTTATGTCCGTACGACCATCTTTAAATCGTTTATACCACTCAAACACACTCGTACGTGATAAACACGCATCACCATAAACTTTTTCATCAAATTAAACGTTTCATTAAACGATTTACCGAGTTTAAAACGAAACTTGATATTTGCTCTTTGTTCAAAATTCATTTTTCAACAAATGCCAAATAAAGTGTTACTTTATGCGCAATTTCTCTGCTTCTAATGATGCAAACGTCAAGATATTTTGACATAACATTGGTGAAAGATCTACCTTACCGACGCATATTTTTTTAATTAACTACTAAGAATGACTATTTTAAAAAAGTTCCGATGTCCCTGCGACAGACTGTGTATACACGTGAGTAAACGCTTATGACTGGTATTGTATATGTCAGTAAATAACGTATCTACTTATCTACATGTAATATTAAGTCGCAAGTTCCTGCATATCAATTAGTTATTGGAACAGACATGTACGTAAAATGTCAGTAATGAACTCGTACGATTTATTGTAAATAAGTTAATATAACCAAGATCGGTGTATCTAAGAACATATTTCACATTTCTTCAATAATTTATCTTATAGTTCAATGTTAAATTTCTGCATATATATGTATGAGTGTATTACAGATCACGTTCATGTTTGATCTTTTAGAATATGTAATATTTACAGTAGTATTTTAAGTTTGTATGTATTGTAGATGTACTTAGCACATTTAAAAATACATCAGAGCGCAGACTGTTCACGTCTTTATATTAAGAAATAAAAGAACGTCTAAAAGTGGCTTTGAATAGTTCCCATTTTGAATTGTTTCTCCTTAAATATTTTCAGTTTACTTACACACCTTTCATTTATAACAATAATAATAATAAATTACATTAAATTATATAAATATGCAAATTGCAGTGTATTTCAAAGTCAAATGTACAGATAATGTGGTGAGAGAATAAACTTACATGTAATACACTTGCTTATATAGATTAATTAATAATTTAAACATTTTAAAATCTTGGTAAAATCTTTCACTGCAATCTGTAATTATAAATTTGTCAAATTGTGTAGGGATGTTATCAGAAACCAGACCAAAAGTGAAAAGTTATAGACAATCTAGATAAGATTAGATGAACATTGCTGCTAATGAAATTTCGGAGAATCCTGAATGCAGTACAAAATTTCTTGGTGTCCTGAAAGGAATGTTCAGAAAGTTAATGAAATTGTGCGGAAACGTCGATGTCTGAGCATTTAGATGATTACGGGTATGGTAAACATTAACAAAGAAACAGTAAGACACATTCTGCACGTTGAATTACAAATACACATGTCCAAAGTTTGTGCAAAACGACCTACCTGTGAAGCAGATTCTAGCGGATAAGCGCATTGCTGTGCTTAAACATTCTTCGTATTCACCAGAAGTCGCACCATGTGACTTCTACCTGTTCCGGAAAGTGAAAAGTGCCTTGAAGAGAACACATTTTCAGTTCGTTGAATATGTAAAAACATAAATGGCAGAGTTATTGAAGAGACTGACAACTGATGAAGAATAGCATAGTTTTGAACAATGGAAGACACGTATACAGCGGTGTATAAATAGGGAAGGGGAGTATGTTGAAGGGAGATGAAAGTTAAATACCAGGTGTACGGTAAAGTTATTACCGATTTTTCTAACAGATATCACTAGGCTTGAGTATGCAATGTTATGATTTGATACATATGTCATGTTATTCTACTGACGTCAAGCTTCAAAGTAAGATACTTTTAATATACTTTGCGAAATTAACACTATCATAGATTTATACCTCTTTGAAAATGTTGAGTTTCGTGCCTGAAAAAGTGCATTTGCAACACGCATTACTTCTCTTATTTAATCAATAGGGGAAAGCCGCTGAAAGTCATCGTTTGCTGGTAAAAACTTATAGTGAGCACGCTGCAACCATAAAAACATGTGAGGCGTGGTTTCGACAATCCAAAAGTGGTGATTTCGATGTGCAAGACAAAAAACGTTCTGGTAGACCGAAAAAGTTTGAAGATGCGAAACTGCAGGAGTTATTGGATGAAGACCCAACCCAAACTCCAAAACAATTGGCAGAAGCGTTAAATGTGGCCCAAGAAATCATTAGCGACCGATTACGAGCAATGGGAAAAATCCAAAAGATGGGAAAATGGGTGCCACATCAATTAAATGACAGGCAAATGGAAAATCGAAAAATCATCTGTGAAATGCTGCTTCAAAGATATGATCGGAAGTCATTTCTGCATCGAATAATAATAATAATAGTAATAGAGCAAATATCAAGTTCTGTTTAAAACTCGGTAAATCGTTTACTAAAACGTTTAATTTAATGAAACAAGTGTATGGTGATGCATATTTATCACGTACGAGTGTGTATGAGTGGTATAAACGATTTCGAGGCGGTCGTACGGACATAATTGACGACGAAATCTGTGGT
The DNA here is from genome assembly GCA_031893035.1 of Dermolepida albohirtum. NCBI lineage: Eukaryota > Metazoa > Arthropoda > Insecta > Coleoptera > Scarabaeidae > Dermolepida > Dermolepida albohirtum. The sequence continues at coordinate 159,185 of JAVIWB010001542.1, read as the reverse complement.
AACGGAAAGTAACATTGAACTTGTGCGTGAATTTATCAGAAATGAGCCGAAATCCTCAATGCGATACGTGAGAATGGAATTAGATATTTCCAAAAATTCAATTCATCGCATTTTAACACAGCATTTGGAACTGAGAAAGATTTGTGCAAGGTTTGTACCACGAAAGCTAACTGAATTCAACATTGCACAGACATGATTAAAAACTCAAAAAAAGGACGAAAATTTCAGGTATTCTATTATAATTGGCGATAAGACGTGGTATCTTCAATATGATCCAGAGGTCAAGCGTCAATGCTCTGAATGGAAGCATGCAAGCTTGGAGAAGTCAAAAGTGAAGACAATACTGATTTCTTTTCATGATTCGAAAGTCATTGTGCACAAAGAGTTTGTACCAACTAGTCAAACAGTCAATACTGTATATTATCTTGTTGTTATGAAGCGCCTTTTGATGCGTATTCGTCGTGTGCGTCCTCAATATCGTGAAAATGGTAGCTGGCGTTTGTTACATGATAATGCACCATCTCATCGCTTGACGCTTATCACTGATTTTCGACATCGACATCGAAGCCATTAAAGAAGCACCGACAGCGACCTTGAAGGGTTCTAAAAATGAACTTAAAAATTCAGTCGACATGTTAATTGACTGTGTAAAACGTTGTATTGAAGTCGATGACGATTACTTTGAATAAACAAAATAAATTTTACCAAAATAGTAAGCTTTTGTTTTTATTTTAAAAAAGTTCTGCTTTCTCTGCGACAGGCTGTGTATTAAGAATGAACTATTGGAAGATATAGCATTTTACGATTAATGTCTGATATTCATTATCTCTTATGTAATAATCATCCATCAAATTGTTACCGGAACTTTCCGCTGATATAAGGTGAAAACTTTGAAGTATGTATGTCTTATATAACTTTTGCCACGTTCTTCTACGATTGTCAAATAACATGAACTTTTTGTCATCACTCACTAATTGATCTAGAAACGGTCCGCAATTATTTCTTATTAAGTATGGAGAACATGCTCTCAATCGGTCCAGCTTGTTGAAACGTTCTTTAACTTAAACATGTGTAAGAATATGTACTTTAGCCTTTTCATTTATTTAATGACAGTTTCCTCTTGATGGACGTAATGCTTTCAGTTGTTAATTGTTCTCTCTGAAGAGAGATACAAATTCATCATCCAATTTATACTAATTTATTGTTGCATTGAAATTAATTTGAACTGGATCGGAAGTACAGCGAAAGTCTAATTTCTCCTGTCTAATATAATAAAATGTGTACATTAAAACCGAAAGCAATTAACATTGTTTCAAATTATGTTATTTTATACAATTAGCGAAGTATATAATAGATAAGAATTTAAGTAAAAGCTCACGTTAATAAAATAAATTTAATAATAACGAAACTCGATAAATTAAATTAAAAATGAAAGGAAATTTGTTCTTTAATTACGAGAAACAAGTTCATTTAATTGAAACTCGATAGAACTCTGTGGTCTCGGAACTGCGCAATGTTTAGTTTAACTCTGCAATTCTCGTAATTACACATGATTATGTTATAGAGAATGCTAAACGTAACAAATCTCCAGACACTTGTAAATAATTTAACCTAAGCAGAAGTCAGAGATATCTAATTCTTGTTAAGTTTAAAACATATGTCATAAACTGGTGAACTAAACATATTTTTTTTTACTTGAAGTATAGCAGAAGAAATTAGGAAACGTGTACATTTTGTACTGTTTTTTTAACTCAAAAAGAATATACAGTCTGTCACAGAGAAAACCGAACTTTTTTAAAATAAAAACAAAATCTTACTATTTTGGGTAAAATTCATTTATTTTATTCAAAATAGTCGCCTTGGGCTTCAATACACCGTTTTGCACGGTCAATTAACATGTCCAAAGAATTTTCAAGTTCATCATTAGATATGTCCTTCAAGATCGCTGCCAACGCCTTTTTAATGGCTTCGACGTTCGCATAACGCTGTTCTTTCATCGCCTAATGTAGTTTGGAGATTAGATAGAAATCACAAGAGGCCAAATCCAGTGAATACGCTGAATGGTTGATAGTTAAAATGCCATTTGTAGTTAGAAATTCAGTGATAAGCGTCGAACGATGAGGCGATGCATTATCATGTAAGAAACGTCAGCTACCATTTTCACGATATTGAAGGCGCACACAACGAATACGCGTCAAAATACGGTTCATATCATCAAGATAATATACAGCATTGACTGTTTGACTAGTTGGTACAAACTCTTTCTAATCATAAAAGCAAATCAACATTGTCTTCACTTTTCACTTCACCAAACGGTTTTTTTCGGTCTTTCTTCGCTTGGATAGTTTTTGATCATCAGTTAGCTTCTGTGGTACAGACCTTGCAAAAATCTTTCTCAGTTCTAAATGCTGTGTCAAAATGCGATGACTGAATCTTTGGAAATATTTAATTCTATTCTCACGTATCGTAATGAGGATTTAGGCTCGTTTCTGATAAATTCACGCACAAGTTCGATGTTACTTTTGTATTACTCATACATACTCGTACGTGATACACATGCATCACCATTCACTTGTTTCATCAAAATAAACGTTTCAGTAAACGATTTACCGAATTTAAAGCAAAACTTAGTATTTGCTCTTTGTTCAAAATTCATTTTTCGACCAATACTAAATACAGACTGTTACTCTATGTGCAATTTCTCTACTTCCAATGATGCATATGTCATGATATTTTGACATAACATTGGTGAAAGATATATGTTACCTTAGCGACCCATATTCTTTTTAATAGCCGTGTGACTTGATGCCGGGAGATGCTAAAAAAGTTTAATAAGGGACAATCTCAGTATGTGAACATCATGACAGGTGACAAAACTTGGCTGTTCTATTACGATGTGCCGGCCAAAGCTCAAAATAAAGTTTGAGTCTTTGATGATGAGGACACACAGTGCCTGCCTAGTCATTGGAACTATGAAGAACCTGCGGCCAGAGTCAAGAATGGACACCTGGTTCCTCCATCACGATAATGCTCCAGCTCACCGCGCCAAAGCCTGCACCGAATATTTGACTATGACAAGATTGAAATTTCTCGAGCACCTTCCCTACAGTCCAGATCTTGCTCCCTGCGACTTTGAACTATTTCCGCATGTGAAAATGAAGCTAAAAGGGAGGCGGTTTTCCAGTGACAAGAACTTTCTGCGGGCTTGGGACAACAAGTGTGCTTTAGTCCCTAGTGAAACTTGGCAGAACTAGTTTAAAGATTGGTTTCGGAGGATGTAGAGGTGTATAGAGTGTAGAGGAAATTACTTTGAAAAATTAAATCAACAAAGCTGTATTGCAAAACTTTCCTAGTACCCTTTGTATGTATCAAGCATGTTTGCTTATCTCTATTATAAAGCATACATATCATATAAATATATTGCTACTTCTAGAATGCCCTAAGGTTCCAATCTTCGACTATTACTATTTTTAAGAGACACTAATGATGTTTTAACATCCTCAAGGGTTAGACTGCAAAAAGACAAGGCTGCAACCGTTGGTTTACTTAAATTCAATTCGCGATATGTATTTTGTTCTCCATCTGTTTATAAACGTTCTATTATTTGATATTTTGTTTCAATGTGTATTGTGTTTACAGTGGGGTCATATATACACTTTTATATTCACTTTGTATTAATACAAAACAAACATATGAACCACTTAGTAACGCGAGATTAATTGGAATGCTGATTGATACTGTTTATGAAAAGAAATGTGCTTTACTCCAGGAAAATTAGGGAAGTACCTAAGAGTTCTTTTCAATCGGAAACTTGATTATTATTTCATTTATAACGAACTCTTTATAGATATAATAAGAATATTATATCTATAAAGAGTTCGTTTTAACCAAAATAATAATAAAAATAAAAAGAATATGAACAAGGACGAACATCTATGAAGTTAAAGCTAAATTCTAGAACTTTATTTAGGGCAATTAATACACATGCAATACCAGTTCTGACGTACTCTTTCGGCATAATTAGGTGGTCCAATACAGAACTGGAAGAGTTTGAATCGCCTTAATAGCACAAGGGTAACAGAATATCGTATGCTACATCCAAACTCTTGCATAGAACGTAATACCACAACCGGAAAAGAAGGCAGATGTATGATGGATATATAAACATTAATCAATTAAGGTTAATATAGCTCTTTTCCACAATAATTTTCGTATTCTGTATACGCATTTCTACAATTAAGTTGTCATCATCAGCAGCTAATTAATCACAGTGTCAAAGTGTGGCAAAGTCCGTTCCAGACTTACACTATCGAAAGCTTTGTCTGTGTGTTTGCCTTTCGACGATATATGCATGTATCTCATCATAACCGCAAGGCTGAAAAGTCGTCGACATCGTGGAAAAAAGCGGACGTACAAAATTGCTTACGAAATGAGGATATAAAGTATGAAAACGACATGGTCAGAGCTAAATTATTGAATTTCGTAAAAATGGTCAAAAGTAAATACAATTCGTATGTAACTGATGAAATAGCAAAGGTAGAACGCGAGACTGTTGTTCGTTTACCTCCATACCACTGCGAGTTCAATCCGATTGAACTTATATGGGCGCAAATAAAAAATGAGGTGACTGCGAAAAATAAACCTTTTAAATTAAACGAAGTTAAGCAATTTTTACAAGATTTTATCAATAATATAACCGCAACCACTTGGCAAAACTGCATAAATCGTGTGGGAACAAAAGGAAATCACAAGGTGCTAGATCATAGCTGTACGGCAGATGGTTCATCAATTCAATGTTTTGCCCGGTTAAATATCAATTGTTTGAACCAACCTGTGAGAGCTCGCATTGTCATGGTGGAGAATGACCTGTCGGTTTCGGTTCGTTTTCCTTATTTCTTTAAAATCTTTTGGCAAACAAATAGTTGTGTACTAGTCGAAATCCGTTCTATAACTCTCTAAAGGCACGGTTACAATGTGACCGGTTTTTCCCAAAAAAACAGGAGACTTAATGTGCTTCGAGCACGAACAAATTTTATTGTTTTTGGCTCATCTTGGAATACCCACACAGTCGACTGCTGTTTACTTTCGGCTCATACATATAGATCCAAGATTCATCACCTGTGACAAATTTATATATGTTCTTTGAAGCACCGCCATTGTATTTTTTGTGCATCTCTTGGCACCAATCGATGCGAGTCCTTTTTTGAGCGGTTGTCAAATTATGTGGTACCCAACGTGAAAATAGCTTCTTAACGGCTAAATGTTCATGCAGGATCTTATGGATGTTGGTGTTACTATTGGGTTGGCAACTAAGTACTTTCGGTTTTTACTGATAGAGAGCGTTGCTTTATTTTTTGTATAACGTATGTTAGTGCTGTACTTTACCGTTTGTCGCGTGATACTAGTCACATTGACGTAACTTCAGAAGCAAGTAGTGCGTGATTTTTATTAAAGCTATTAGTTGTGGGTTAATTTTAAATGGAGTGCAGAAACGAACATTTTCGACATATTTTACTATTTTATTTCCGTAGCTGCTGCGGCTCACAAAAGGATATGTGAAGTTTATGGCGCTAATTGCTTAACAGAGCGCACGTGTCAGAATTGGTATAAAAAGTTAAAGTTCCGTTCTGGAGATTTTTCCCTCAAAGATGAGCCACGTTCTGGTCGGCCTACTGAAGTTGATGATGACCAAATCAAAGTCATAATTGAAGACGATCGTCATACAACTGTTCGAGAGGTTGCGGAGAGGCTACATGTATCGCACACAACAATTGAAAAACGTTTAAAATGTCTTGGGCTAGTTAAGAAGCTTGATATTTGGGTACCTCACGAATTGAAAGAAATTCATTTAACACAAAGAATCAACTTTTGCGATATGCATCTTGGATGAAATGAAACCGACCCTTTCTTAAAAAGAATCATCACTGGTGATGAAAAATGGGTCCTGTACAGTAACGTAATTCGAAAACGATCATGGAGCAAACACGATAAACCAGCTCAAACCACATCGAAAGCTGAATTGCATCCAAAAAAGATCATGCTGTCAGTTTGGTGGGATTACAAAGGTGTTGTGTTTTTTGAGCTGCTTTCAAGGAACCAAACGATCAATTCTGATGTTTACTGTCAACAATTAATAAAACTGGATGAAGCAATCAAAGAAAAACGACCAGAATTGTCAAATCGGAAAGGTGTAGTTTTCCACCAAGATAATGCAAGGCCTCACACATCTTTGGCAACTCGTGGGAAACTATTGGAGCTTGGCTGGGAAGTGGTGCCACATCCCCCATACAGCCCTGATCTAGCACCATCTGATTACCATTTATTTCGAAGTTTGCAGAATTCTTTGAATGGTAGAACTTTCACAAATGACGATGACCTTCACTCGCACCTGGTTCAGTTTTTTTCTGATAAGGACCAGAAATTTTATGAGCGCGGAATCATGCAGCTGAAAGAAAGATGGCAAAAGGTCATTGAGCAAAATGGAAAATATATAATTGATTAAAAACTATTCTTTGTTTAAAAAAAAGTTTTATTTTATACTACAAAACCGAAAGTACTTAGTTGCCAACCCAATAATACCTAGAGATGCCGCGATCTCACGGTATGTTACATGACGGTCTTACATTATCGATTCAGACACTGCATTAATGTTTCCCAACACAACAACGTTTGTAGAATGATCTTCACGAAATTCATCCTCCAAGGAACGTAGTCTCAAGTTTGAATTCACTATACCAACGATATACTGTAGTTTTCGATGGTTATTCATCATCATATAAAGAATTCAGCTCGTCGATGCATTCTTGTTGAGATAATCCACGCCGAAAAATAATTGCACGAAAATTTTCGCGAGTTAATTCCATTTTTTTTAGGTAAATATATTGTCAAAAATTACAAACCTCACGATGCAATCATCAAATCGGAGGCAACACTAACAGTGCTGCCAGTTCCCGAAATATAAGCGTCTACCCTCGTATACTAGTGTATATGGTATACACTTACTTCAAAATTTAAATAATCTCTAATGAAATATTTAATTAACGTCTCATTTTAACCCACCTTCACTGTACAGTGATTTTTATGGATTTCATAATCGAGGATTACCACCACTGTATGCACAAATTTGAAGAAAGAATGTTTTAAGTTTAAGTTTCTTTATTTTTGAATTGTTTTAGTTTTTAAGTTTATTTTTTCATTTAATTTTTTTGCGATCGTTTAATTATTAATTTTTGATTGGTGCTTTTTTCGAAATTTTGAATTATTTGAATTTTTAATATAAATAAATAATAATATATAATAAGGCAAATAAATAAATAATAAAAAGAAAAAAGGTCCAATTCAAAAGAAAAGGAAATAGCTGCATATTATCTCTTATTTGGTCAGGATATAATCTCCGTTTTCAATCCGTCTTACATATTTCAAAGTAACCAAGCGACTTTCTCGGAACACTCCGAATTAACACCATATGTTTACACAACTCGAAGACGTATTTAAAGTCAACAAAGAATTCCCGACCTATCGTAACTAGAATTAGCGCTCCCCTAAACGGAATCGCCGTTAAAAGTGTCAAGAAGTAAGTACCTGGGTGGCCCAAGAAATCGTCCTTCTCCAGGAGAGCCGTGGGGGTTTGAAATCCGTACGCGGGCAACCAGGGATTACTGCCAGACAGGTCCATCGGTTGTCCAGGCCAATCGCTGAAGGCAATATCCTCCATAGTCGTTGTAATGTAGTAGTAATAAGAGTCATTCACTCGGTCACACAACGGTATTCGGTTTCACGGTTTCATGTCATCGATGTGTACACATCGGAGATATGCTACAATAATGCACTTATTCGTACATCATCACCACGCACAATAACACAACATTGTAACAAGATCAAAATAAAGAATAGGCGAGACGAACCAATAAGAGGAGCGTAAGAGTTACCGCGAAGATGGAATGTTAATTCTCTTACCTATACACACACACATTTCACCAAGGTTATAGTCGTAAGAATAACGAAATTATTTCAGGGTATTTAAAGCACTTCGCGGATTTATCAATGAAACGGCTACACAACAACTTTGTTTTGCTAATTAGAACCAGTTTATTGGCGTAATAACGACAATATATGCTAAAGAAATTATTTATCGATCGAAAACTTAAATCCTGTAATGTGTAATACAGGTATTTGACACACACACGCGGTTCAAATGTTTTTTAAATGACTGTCATTGATTACAAATCTTTATCAAGTATGCGTAAAAAACGATAATGATAAAAATAAACAATCACTTTCGCGCGATTTTGATAACTTTTTAGATAGAATTATCGGTTTTTTCTCTTCTCTGTTTAATCTTAAAAGAGTACGCGTTCTCTTCGACAAAACACCGTATACAATAACAACAGAGGTTCGACGAACAACTTCTAGTGGTAACAGCACATAGTGCTCGACGTATGTATTGGTAGGACGGGGAAAAAACACGCGCGGCTGTGGAAATTGAAGCTTTGTCGGAGGAGAGAACACGGCGTGGTATACCCACGTGATGGTCTCCTACCAATAAGAAACTGGAAGGCGCAGGTTGTCATGTCCACTTGTCTGATCGGTTTAGCCTGCTCACAGAAACGTTCTTACGATGGCTCGGTATAACTTGCCTTTCCAGGTGTGTTGTATTTCGTAGTATTCGACTCAGACGGTACCTTTATTATGCAACCATATTTGCACTGTTGTATGGAATTGTTCGTCTTGCAGTAGATAAGTATGTATTTTCGTTAATTTGATAGATATAGACAAGTGAAAATTTCGTTGTAGGTTTTTGAATAAAATCCAATTCATTTTGCTATTTATCACGAAAACTTATTTATAAACATAATATAAATTAATCAATTAAGGTTAATATTGGGTCTGGGAAAAAGTTCGTGGCGTTTTTTCAGTAAAATTCAACTGGTCCCCGCATGGCGCGTGGACGAATTCATTTAAACCGAATATGCTCCATTATTATCGACAATGTTTCGCCATTTTTTTGGTAGATCCATGATCCCATCGGTGAAAAACTTCTGTGGTTTCTGGTCGAAAAACTGAATCAAGTAGTTTTCACAGGCTTCTTTTGAAACCAACTTAATTCCATTGAGAGAGTTCTGCAGAGATCGAAACAGATGATAGTCAGAGGGTGCTATATCCGGACTGTAAGGTGGGTGCATCAAAACTTCCCAACCAAACTCTCTCAATTTTTGACGGGTCATCAAAGAAGTGTGTGGTCGGGCGTTGTCATGATGGAAGACAACACCTTTCCTATTAATCAATTCGGGCCGTTTTCTTTCAATCGCCTGGCGTAATCTTTCTAGTTGTGCACAGTAGAGTTGAGAATCAATCGTCTGACCAGTTGGAAGTAGCTCGTAGTGGACGATTCCCCTCCAGTCCCACCATACACACAGCATCACTTTTTTTGGCGTCAATGTTGGCTTAGCGAACGCTTGTGACGGCTCACCATCCTTTATCCACGATCTTTTACGCTTCCGATTATCGTACGTAATCCATTTTTCATCTCCGGTTATTAAACGTTTCAGAAACGGCTCGATTTCATTCCGTTTCAGCAGCGCATCGCAGATGTTAATTCGGTCCATCATGTTTTTCACGCTCAACTCATGAGGAACCATACGTCAAGCTTTTTTTTGTAACCAGCTTTGTGTAAATGGTTCAAAACAGTTTTGTGGTCAATGCCTAGCTCCATGCCAATATCGACACTGCTGATATGCTTATCTTGTTGGACTTTTTCAAGAATTTCATCAGATTTTTCAGTGATTGGACGACCGGAGCGTGACTCATCTTTCACATTGAAATTTCCAGAACGAAAGCGAGCCAACCATTTCCGCGCAACAGATTTCGATAAAGTACCTTCACCGTACACAGCACAAATTTTATCACAAGCCTGCGCAGCGTTCTTCCCCTTATCATAATAATATTGCAGAATATAGCGAAATTTTTCATTATTCTTCTCCATTTTCAAGTGCGAATAACTTTCCAACCACTGCACCAATTACAATGTTTCTACGCTCAAACTAACGTTCGGAAGGTCATCTAAAAAACGAGCCGTCGGTGGTGTCACTGTGACTTGTTGTTCTTTAGTTATCGGCAACCAATGCCATCTATCGGGAAAAACGCCACGAACTTTTTCCCAGACCCAATATAACCCCTTTCCACAATAATTTTCTTATCTCTATCATTTTCACTGATATGGCAAAGGTCTTTGATCACATTGATCACGGATATCTCTTGTCGAAGCTGCAGTGTTTGGGATTCAGTGGCTCGTTAGTGAGCTTGCTTCAATTTTACTTTATGGATCGTGAATTTGTTGTTTCATACAATAATTTTTCTTCTGGTCGTCATTCCATTACAGCTGGAATACTACAAGGGTCTAACTTAGAACCACTTCTGTTTTTGCTTTTCATTAATGACTTGCCAGAGTCTGTTAATTACCAGATATTGATGTTTGCGGGTGACGTTAAAATTCGTTCAATTGTAGCATCAGAGGCTGATTGTGTAGGGTTGCAGCATAATTTGACTAGTGTTTATGAATGGCGTAGTAGAAATGGGTTGACATTGAATACTTCGAAATGCAAGGTTATGTCTTATACCCCTAGGGAAAATTTACACGGTCGCGTTGCCTGAGGGAAACTATTATTACGACGTGAAAATAAGCAGAAACGACTTCAATGGGCAAGGTTATACCGTAATTGGACAATCGATGAGTGGAAGAACGTACTGTGGAGTGACGAATCGAAATTTGAAGTGTTCGGGCAAAAGAGAAGTATTTTCGTCAGACGACCGGCGTGAGAAAAAATGTTGCCCGATTGCAATCCAACGGTGAAACATGTGGGTGGTGGTTCCGTTGTAATCTGAGGCTGTTTTTCATTAACCGGAATGGGAGATTTGATAAAATGGTATTGTGAGAAAGGAGAATTACCGAGAAGTTTTGGAAAATCACGTTTTACCGCCAGGTCTACGATTAATTAATAATAATTTTGAATTTATGCATGATAATGAGGCGGAGAAATATGAAAATATGTTGAATGTAATGACATGGCCGCCTCAGAGACCGGACTTCAACCCCATTGAATTATTATGGGATGAACTCGATAGAAGAGTTAGAGAGGAATGTCCAACATCGAAGGAAAACTTTGGAATATTTTACAAAAAGAATGGAATAACATTGCACCAGATGTGATACGAAAATTAATAGAAAGAATGCTCCGAATAACAAAAGCTGTAATCGCCGTGAACAGTGGTTTCTTCGATGAAAAGAAAGTATAATTAATAAAATATATAAGTATTGGGTTGGCAACTAAGTACTTTCGGTTTTGTAGTATAAAATAAAACACTTTTTTTTAAACAAAGAATAGTTTTTAATCAATTATATATTTTCCATTTTGCTCAATGACCTTTTGCCATCTTTCTTTCAGCTGCATGAATGCGCGCTCATAAAATTTCTGGTCCTTATCAGCAAAAAAGTGAACCAGGTGCGAGTGAAGGTCATCGTCATTTGTGAAAGTTTTACCATTCAAAGAATTCTGCAAACTTCGAAATAAATGGTAATCAGATGGTGCTAGATCAGGGCTGTATGGGGGATGTGGCATCACTTCCCAGCCAAGCTCCAATAGTTTCCCACGAGTTGCCAAAGATGTGTGAGGCCTTGCATTATCTTGGTGGAAAACTACACCTTTCCGATTTGACAATTCTGGCCGTTTTTCTTTGATTGCTTCATCCAGTTTTATTAATTGTTGACAGTAAACATCAGAATTGATCGTTTGGTTCCTTGGAAGCAGCTCAAAAAACACAACACCTTTGTAATCCCACCAAACTGACAGCATGATCTTTTTTGGATGCAATTCAGCTTTCGATGTGGTTTGAGCTAGTTTATCGTGTTTGCTCCATTATCGTTTTCGAACTATGTTACTGTACAGGACCCATTTTTCATCACCAGTGATGATTCTTTTTAAGAAAGGGTCGGTTTCATTTCATCCAAGATGCATATCACAAAAGTTGATTCTTTGTATTAAATGAATTTCTTTCAATTCGTGAGGTACCCAAATATCGAGCTTCTTAACTAGCCCAAGACGTTTTAAATGTTTTTCAATTGTTGTGTGCGGTACATGTAGCCTCTCCGCAACCTCTCGAACAGTTATATGACGATCCTCTTCAATTATGACTTTGATTTGGTCATCATCAACTTCAGTAGACCGACCAGAACGTTGCTCATCTTTGAGGGAAAAATCTCCAGAACGGAATTTTTTATACCAATTCTGACACGTGCGCTCTGTTAAGCAATTAACACCATAAATTTCACATATCTTTTTGTGAGCCGCAGCAGCTTTCTTTCCTTTACGGAAATAAAATAGTAAAATATGTCGAAAATGTTCGTTTCTGCACTCCATTTAAAATTAACCCACAACTAATAGCTTTAATAAAAATCACGCACTACTTGCTTCTGAAGTTACGTCAATGTGACTAGTATCACGCGACAAACGGTAAAGTACAGCACTAACATATGTTATACAAAAAATAAAGCAACGCTCTCTATCAGTAAAAACCGAAAGTACTTAGTTGCCAACCCAATATATTAGGAATAAGTTTAATAAGTTGAATTGTAATTTTAATTTTTATCATATAAAGAATCAATAAATATTAATTTTTGTTCAATTTCGTTGATATCTTTTATTTTTTTTATTGTTGTTGCTTGATATAGTTGCTGTCCATACTTCCGTGAGCGGTAGTGTATGCAATGCAGACATTTTTGAAAATATTTCTGTTTCTACGTGGATTCGAATCAACGATCTTATTTTTTCCGGGAGTATGCCCTCGCCATTAGACCACGGAGGCAGTTAATTATTACATTATGGAAACAATTATTAAATTAAAACCCACGGTAGGCTAGTAATTGCATATATCTCGGTAATTGTTTACGTTTTTGATTAGACAATTTGCGATTACACTGTTATTATTTTCTAACACGTGTATCGCTAAACTAGATTTCTCAAGTCGATTAAACTTAATATGTGATTAATGTTCTTTATATCAGGTTCCTATCGAGCGTTTAGTTTATCGAACTATTTTTTATTACAATCTAAGCATTTTATTCTCTAAACCCCAGATTTCTGATTTAACTCGAATTTATCTTTCGCATTTCTCAAGAGAGATTTAATAGTTTCTGGTCTGCAATATAACTTGAAATCTGCGTTCTTTAAACACCCTATCTCAATTTTTTATAACTGAGTGTGTCGATTGCTTTGATGTGACAAACAAGTGGTCTCCTGGATTGTCTTTTTTAAATTAGCTTTCCTAACTGAGCTAACGATTATTTCCGAATCGAAGCCTTTATATCTTACAATCTTTTTGATAAAATTATGTATGTAACTTTTGTTAATGGAAAACTAAGCAAACGATTGACAAGAAAGTTGAGAGAAGCAATTTTTTGTTGAATGCTTTGATTCAAATCTGCCGGGATAAAACTATTAACATTGTTTCCTTTCCGGAAAATATCAATTTCCACTTTATAGTAATTTCTAATTATTAGTGTCTAAGAAAGCAAAGCCGTCATGGTTTTCCCTTTCTACTGTGTATTCGATTGTTGGGAATTTTGAATTTATTCGGTTAAAAAAATTGTCAAGCTTATACGTCCCTTGTGAAAATCAGTGTGTGTTTGTTCAACTTGGCTTCAGAGCTTGGATCGTGTCTTCGGTATTTCTGCTGCTGACGTTTCATCTCCACTTGCATGAGACATCTTCAGTGCTTAACTGCTACTACTGCTTTAGTTGTTGCACTGAAATAGTTTCAGTGCAACAGCTCATAGTTTTTGCATTGCGAAAAATCCTTTTTTGTATATTATCATCATTAGATTTTGTTTTTATTTGCGAGGTATTCTCTTGTTCCCAGAGATCCGCTGTAAAGTTTACAATTAAGTGATATTATTTAAAAGTACTAGATATTTTGATTGTTCAATTTATTTACTGTTTGCTTTGATTAGTATATATTTATATTGCTTATCAAGGTGTTATAATCTTCTACAATTACAACTCTGTTCACCTTTTTTTTGAAAAAATGATAAAATACTTTTAACAATATGTTTTTAAACATTTTCAAAAACAAACATCGTGTGTTACAGTGAGTTTAAATATTCTACCGGTGTTTGGTTTGGTGATAGTACACATAGTTTTACTCGTTGGCTTTATTAATGTCCTATATGTAAGTCAATGTGAATCCATCTTGTTCATTCAACGACATGTTGAATTAACGTTAGCATGGAAAATACGGTCTTGTAGATCTAGAAATAAAGATATTAATGTGTGTTAATATTGAGATAAAATCAAAAGATGTCAATCTACAGATACGAATGAAGAATCTTACGAATCAGAAATAAATGCTACATTTATACAAGGCACGTTTACTAATAATTAAACTGACATTATATACAATCTAAGAAACTTCTTAACTTAGTATTTGCAACATTAAGAATTGTACTGTTACGATATTGTCAAATCAATTAGTTTGGAACCTCTTTTGCTACAGTCACAAGTATTTCTCACCCATTAGCCTTTATTTTAATTTTTTCTATTCATTCATTATTCCTGTATCAATTTTTCGTTATATTCATAGTCAGTTATTTTGATAAATCTTAAAATAAGTTTTTCACATTTGCGTAGGTAATATTTGACATTCAATTACAGACTATACTTAAAAAGACCACGTATTTTAGATTTTTTTAACGATTTTGTAATGGTGTTTACGTTTAAGTAAGAAACTTTCATCTTAGTTGTCTATTTTCCTTATCGAAGTGGAAGTTATTCTCTGAAATCGTGTACTGAATGTCGAGCAGTTTAATGAAGCATTTTACAATGCAAATATTGCTTACGTTGCGTTAATTTAATATAAATGAAATGTGTTGGATCGCTTTGAAACAAAAAACTGTATCTCTAAGAGAAACTCCCCAGGAAGACCTTCGATTCTTACTTAATCAGTTGTTGGTGACATTCAGCAAAGTATGGAAGAGCAGAGCAAAGTAGCCATTATGAAAGTTATCAGCCAAATTGGTATGCTAGTAAATAATATATTACTATCCTAGAAATTGATTACACAACTTAGTAAAGATGAAGCTATCTAAGCTATGAAGAAATTGTTCAAATCAAAATGCGTGTCCTCGACTTAAATTAAGGTTTTATAGAACAGCAATTTGCCCTTCAATGTTGTGTGGGATTGGAATGGAATTATGAGTAATGAACAAACAAAAAGAAAAATTTTAAATTTGAAAAAATGTTGAAGAGTGTATATGCAGGAAATAAGGATGAGAATGGAAATTAGAAACGAAGAACGAATAAAGACATAATAAACATCTATTGAAAACCAACTATTGCTCATAGAATTATAACCTAAAGAATGAAATGACAGAGATGTGTAGTAAGAATGACATCAAATATAAATTAAAAAAAGTGTTGAAAGACAAAAGGAAAAAGGGCGCGACTCAAGGAAGCAGTACAGATTTGGTTGGAGAGATGAAAGTCAGAAATAGAAGGCAGAAATGCATAGAGAAAAGTATTCAAAGCTACGTAGATAATTAACTCTTAAGGTCAATAGAAACTGGGGGGGTATCCGCAGCTTTTAACATTTTACTGGGTAACCCATGACATGATTGCCACACTAGCAATTTCAAGTTAAAAATGTCTAATGAACATATGCCCAAAACTTTGTCGTAACTGAGCTACAACCATTTGAAGAGAGAATTAGATAATCCTACTAATGCAGGCAGATAGATTTTAGATGAATATTGTGGTGTTTTGGACGACCGTTTTGTTGGTCCGTTTAAAACCGAAGAACGTTTCACAGCAGTTAATTATTGATGTTCCCTGGAAAACGATCTTAGAACAATACTGGATGATGTTCCGAATGTAGCTACCGCATGATGGTGTACTTAGACACTTTAGTAGAGAAGTAACAGATTTTTTTAATCAAAATTATTCGAACCAGTGGATGGGAAGAGTTTCAGCAGTTGCTTGGCCGCCAAGACCACCAGACTTAAATCTTCTTGATTATTCTTTATGGGGAAGACTGAAAAATTAGTTTATGCGGAACCAACTTGAAAACAGAGAACAAGTTATAAAAAACAGTGAACAGTACTGTACTGTCACCTCTCGGTATAAGTAAACAAGTTGGTGATCGAAAAATGCATGGTGTTTAAATCTTCTAATTGCCAG
Source organism: Dermolepida albohirtum (assembly GCA_031893035.1). NCBI lineage: Eukaryota > Metazoa > Arthropoda > Insecta > Coleoptera > Scarabaeidae > Dermolepida > Dermolepida albohirtum. Next base: position 142,962 of record JAVIWB010001542.1, on the reverse strand, counting down.
TTAGATAGCACTACTGTCATCACAGGTGCAGACAAAGACATCACACCAGTGGAAATTGGTAAATTGCAGGTAATTAAAATGAATCAATCGTTGCCGATAAAGTAAAGAACCGACCGAAAGATGCACGGCGTTTAAACCGTCCATCTTTTGGTCGGCTAGTTCTCTGGTTGCTCCGAGAGAAGACAGTACAGTGTCGTTAACTGTTTTTCATATGTTATTTCGATCGAAATTCCGGTCTGGTTATTGCATTTCTCGACAAAATCAGATCGATTCACGAGTTGTTGTGTCAGTCATTATCTTGTAGACAAGACTTGATTGATTTGTTGCTAGAATTATGGATGCCGCAGAAACTATTCGTGCTAATCTTAAGACTGTAAGAAGAGCTGCTTCTCAGTTCTTAAGAGAAGCTGGAATATGGACATAGCAACTGCGTAAACATTTTGAGCAAGTAATTCAATAAAACGACCTATTTTTAAATGATTTTCATTACGATTTTTTTTGCAGCGCTACAGAATACCTGAATTAGTAGTAAACTACAAGTGTTTGTAGCTCAGTTACGATAGAATTTTGGACAATATGTTCATCAGACATTTATAACTTGAAATTGCTTCAGTAACATATCCTTATGTCATAGGTCACACGGTATATAGTTCAAGATATATGCGTTTTTGTGCTTGTATTTATTGTGAATAAGAACTAATAAATTCAAATATTACCATAACGATGCAACTATTATTAATTTTGGCTAGTCCAACCGCATTTATCGAAAATTTATTTTGAGATCTTAACGTGATAAACCATATTCCATGCCTAAATGATTTATTTCCATAATACCAATCGCATTGTGAAGCTGCAATTCCTATGGATGCGTACTAGAATGAAATGCGCCCTATACGATTTGTATAACAAATATAAATCAGTGGCTAACTACCTGTTTCTCTATTTCAGTTCCATTAAGAGCGTATAATAGTACTTGTATTGTAAGTGCCGAAGCATAGCACAATATTTTTAAAATTTTGCTGATATCGGTATGATCCTGAAATTTAATTTAAATATACTAAGTAAATAAATTATTAAAGTACAAAGGGTGCCACAAAAGTTTTGCAATATGACATAACCGATTGTAGGATACAGGGACAAGCTAAGTATTGGTTAAACATGTTTAAAAGAATTTTTTTTCTGGCTTAGTTTTTCTGTATTATATCCTCTCGAAATCAGATAGTTTAAAGAGCTCGCTATGTAATCTTGATCAAAAACGGAAATAATGAAATATGAAGTTGATTCAAATTAGACTTCCATTTTATCTTTTCTGGCCAATTCAAATTACAAATTAGTATTTTATATTCATCATTTTTCTAAGTAACGACATCTCTTTAAAATACACATATCTCATTGCTTCGATAGCTACTATATTCCCTTTAAAAGAAATTCTTTCGGTTGAAGACGTAGTCAATTCTTCATTAGAGGTAAATCAATGGCCTCCCAAGAACTTTTTGAGTGGCCCAAAAAGATGATAGTCACTGAGGTCAAGTTTGGACTATATGGGGAGGATAAGACAGTACTTTCCAACCCAATTTATCCAATGTATTGTTCATTGGATGGGCTATATGTGGATGAGCGTTATCGTGTAGGAGAATAACGTCATTACTTAAGAAACCGTGCTTATTTGTTCGTATAGCCAACCTAATCTTTCCAATCTCACTGTAATAAGCTCAATGAATCGCTTTTCTTACTTTGAGAAGTCACAACCAGTCACAACCACTTTAACAGTCGATGGTTGTGTTTTAAACTTTTTGGGCGGAGGTGAGTTTGAATGACAATATTCCATACTAACACTCTTGTTTTTTGAAATATAATAGCGTATCCAGCTTTCATCAGTTGTTATGATACGTGACAAAAAGTCATCACATTCATACTCGCATCAAAGTTGGAATTCTCTGCAAAGCTGAAGTCGTTTCTTTGCTTTTAAATTTAAATTTGTTGTGGACAATGGTATGGATATTACTAACGTTAGCGTGCGCGACCATCCTGGAAGAATTTACACCACTTAAAGACTGTTCTAAGTAACAAACACTCTTATGGGGTCTCTGATAAATATCAGTCGCTTTTGCACCATCGTTGAAAAGAAATTTAATAATTATACGTTGTATCACAGAATTTTGCACATTGTTGCACGACATTGTTAATACAACTGACAGTATTGGCACAATCTAGTTGGGGTAATTTATGGCGTTAGCTAACATATCTATTTCAATGAATATAAAACCGCTTCGTAGTATCTCTTCGAGTATTTGCTAAGAATCGAGCTGAAGATGTTGAATACTCAACTCACAGATCAGATCTCGTACCATGTTACCTTGCTCAATCCCGCCATCTGATGAAAGGGAAAAAAGGGGAAGCCATGTTCCGATGATGAGTTCCTAGCTTTCAGAAGAGACGTGAAAAAATTGATTTGATCTTCGAAAAATGGATAAGCACGAATATTATGATGAAAATTACTTCATAAATTGTGAAAGTTAAAACTGTATTCCAAACTTTTCGTACTACCTACACGATGTAAATTATAAAATATGCCAGTACACACTTACCGTTACTAGTATGTACCCCGTAAATACTAAAGATAATATACTCAAGAGTAATTGTACTCCTAAACAAAAAGAATATATTTCTTGAATGTCATCCAAAAATCTGTAAACAAAATTGGTAAATATTGTTGGAGACTGTGGTTAACTAAGTTAACCCGGAAAAGGAAAAAAATCCTTACCACATCAATGTTCGTACTCAGTGTATGTATTTCGATAACTAAGTCATCATCAGCAGATTATTAATCACAGTGTAGCACCTGGACTCGAGGTAATGCTTGTACAAAAAAAATTCCGCAAACTCATTTCGCCAAAACCAAAGCACGAGTTTCACAAGACATCTACAAGTCAATATGTCTTAGTCTTTCGCAATAAAGATCTCGTAGCTGCCTAATTCACGGTAATTGTTTATATTTTTGATTAAATGTAGACAATTTGCGGCTACATTATTTTCTGATACATGTTTCGCTAAACTGGATTTCACAGATCTATTAAATTTAATATGTGAGATATAGTCTCTCTATCTTATAAAAAGCTATTTATGGTTTTCAAAAAAAGATAAATAATTTATATGAGTACCATTTCACTCACTCACAAAAAATTTAAAGATTTTTAAAGAACGCAGATTTCAAGTTACATTTCGTCCCACAAACGTTATAAAAATCTTTTATAGGAAACGCAAAAAATAAGTTCAAATTCAATTAGAAATCCTAGATACAATATATGAAATTATCGGGGTTGTAATAAAAAAATACCTCGACAAACTGCACATTAAATTTAATGGGTCTGAGAAATTGTGTTTAATTAAAAATGTAAATCATTACCATGAATTAGACAGTTAAGGTGCATCTTTATTGTGAACAGTAAAAGCCTGTGGTCAACGCCGACTAGGGTTCGATACCATATACTGGCCTCTATGAGTTCCTAGAAGACGCGACCGTTAACTAGCTAATTACAGAGACGTACATTAAAACAAGTGTTAGTTTTTAAGACTAAGAAACAGAGATACATAACAGATGTTTTGTGGATGTCAGTGTGTTTTGGTTTTGGAGGAATGTGCGGAATTTTTTTTATGTAAGCATTACCTCAAATTCAGATGCGACACTATGATTAATAACCTGCTGATGATGACAATTTAGTTGTCGAAATATATACAGAGTACGAAAATTGATGTGGTAAAGGCCTTTTTCCTCCTTCCTTTGATTAAAATATTTTACAAAAATATTAATGGAAATTCTTAAATATATTTTCATACCTCGTTAATAAGTTATGATGATTAATACAAGTCTTCAGCCTGTTGATTATGGTTTCTTGATACTTCTCCGAATAAAGTCTAATTGGAGCGACAATTTCTGGAACGTCCGTTATGTTTCTAATTAAGTGCTTCAGAAGAACAAATTGAAGAGATAAATTTTGCATGAAGTAAACGTACAGAGAGTCATAATTTAGATTGACCAGTACAGAAATGTGATTACTAATTGTCAACAAAACGTAAGTTATTTCATAAGCCGGACTGCCATCGGTATCGAATGGAAACCATATTGCTAAAGGCAGCTGCTTTCTGCCATCCGGATATTGGAGTAAGGGAAAAATAGCAATCACAGAACAGAGACTTAGCGATATAAAAATGTGCAGCGCTACTGTTTTGCTAAGTATTCCCACACGAAAACTTAAACAATTGGAAAGTTTTTTGGTAGCGATGCTCGTATCCCAAAACCTTTCGTCGATTGTTTGGAACATTTTCTGGATTTTCTTGTTATATTTCATCCAAGAAAAGAGTTTACATAAGCCCTGAAAAGTAATATTTCTTCATTATGCTATGTAAAATAAGTGTATATTGTTTGTTTATGTATTTTTCTTCCTCTAGATCTCAGACCGATATGTAAAAATGTAGTCTGTCAAATATCAGATCGCTACGGCTACTAATTTCATTGTAAGGACTTTTTAATTAAGAGAGTTTTAAACGAGGTGGATGATATTGAAATTGGTGCTGTCATTTAGTATTTAATGTCAGCCCACTTATTTGAAAGACACAAAAATTTATAATAACATGCAGAATGGTCTGAAGAACTCGGCTCCTTCATTGTCCTCTGTCGATAAATGGATTCGTGAGTTCAAATGTGGTCGTACGATCCTGTACCACGCGGTGGATGTCCAAAATCTACCAATGCATCGGAAATTGTTAAAGAAGCGTAGTATGTTGGTAAAATATCGTCGTTTGCAAAAGTCTTAAAGAGCAGAGACTGTAAACATTCTTAAAGAAGGCGAAACATAAATTTTAAATGAAGAGTTAGATATGAACAAGCTATCTATAACGAGGGTTCTGCGATTGATTAGTGTTAATCAAAAATTTGTGCTAACGCAAATTTCTAGTGCGTATTTGAAAAACATTGTAGATTTTATGTGCCGATTTGTCACCACAGATGAAGCTCAGATTCATCATTATAGGTCCGAACCAAAACAGCAATCTTGTATGTATCAAAATAGAGGTTTTCCCTTTTCAAATGAGGCGGTGACGGTTCTATCTACGTGAAAGGTATTGGACAAGCACAGCCTCGCAAATATTGTCAAAAATTATCGAATTAGACTTCGATTTGTTTCTATAGCCACCTTACTCGTCAGATTTAGAACCATCTCTTTCACGCCTACAAATATTTTGCAGAGTGGTGTAATTTTTCTGTGAAAACCGGAGAAATCGTAAACCATAAATTAGAAAGAAATGTTAAAGGTCTAAATAAAAAGTTGGAAGAGTCTTGTCCGCCATTAGAAAATAGTTTTGATATAATTTCTATAAAAGGAACACTAATCGTCAATCATTCAGCTGATACTTTTAATCATGAAGAAATAGACTTACTAAAAAAAAGGTTTAAAATATTGTTTGCCAAGCTGTGACACCTCTGCTGAGGAAGTAATTGCAACCATTGAAACATCAATTACGAATTTAGAACCAAATTCAAAAAACTTCGTAGAGAGGTTTGTAAAATTAATATTAAGGAGAATTTACAGCAGCAGAAACAAAAGTCAGTTAAAAAGTTAATTTCAGACGGTCCATATGTTGATTCACAATTACCTAAAATGATTAGGGACACTAAAAACGCTTTAAAAAATGTCTTCTACCCAGAATTAAAAATTAAATGTGAGTAATCTGATGACCTCGAGAATTTATTGTTCGCCTAAGATATACAAACGAGATAAATTGATGAGACCAATTGTTTCAGGGATTAACACAAAATGCTTAGTGAATGAATACAAAAATTTTCCCAAAAAACGTCAAAGGTTTGTCAGTTACAAATTCTGTAGATTTTATTCAAATATTTTAACTTTCTTTATAAAAATAAGATTGAATTGGAAAAACGTAAATGAATATTTGCGATCGACAATCTTATATATAGTATGCCGCGAAATTGTTTCCAATGGTCAACTGTCTTTCCCCATTTATAGAGGGTTTATTCACGAGTCATTTTGAAGTTGTGTTTAAACATAACGCCAAATATTATCCAAGAGTACAAGTGGATGATATTTTCGCGATTTTTGACACACATAACACATGGATCAATAAGTCCCGAGACTAACAATGAAAACAACATTTTTTTTGCAAAATTTTTTTTTATTCATCAACATAATCACCTTTTTGGGTGATACAATGGTTCCAACGCTTTTCCAATTTTTCAATACCATGTTTATAAAAAAATTTATCTTTCGCTTCAAAATAAGCTTCAGTTTCAGCGATGACCTCCTCATTTGAGCCAAATCTTTTTCCCTGGAGCATTTTTTTAAGATCAGCAAAGAGCCAGTAGTCACTGGGGGCTAAATCTGGCGAATATGGGGGGTGGAGAAGCAGATCAAAACCCAATTCGTTCAATTTTGCCATTGTTTTCATCGACTTGTGGCAGGGTGCATTGTCTTGGTGAAAAAGGATTTTTTTTCTCTGCATGTGCGGTTGTTTTTTTGCGATTTCCTCCTTCAAACGCACCAGTAAGTCAATATAATAATCTCTGTTGATCGATTTACCTTTTTCGAGGTAGTCAATGAAAATCACGCCATGTGTATCCCAAAAAACTGACGCCAGGACTTTACCAGCTGACTGCTGCGTTTTCGGACGTTTCGGACGGCTTTCGCCAGCTGTGCGTCACTCAGATGACTGCCGCTTCGACTCTGGAGTGTAGTGATGTATCCATGTTTCGTCCATGGTCACGTAACGACGCAAGAAATCTTTTTTGTTGCGAGTAAATAGCGATAAACAGCTTTCTGAATCATCGACTCGTTGCTGTTTTTGTTCCATCGAAAGCAATCGCGGCACCCACTTGGAAAAAACCTTTTTCATGCTCAATTTTTCATGAAGGATAGTAAATACACTTCCATATGATATCTGTGTCATCTCAGCAATCTCACGGAGCTTCACTTTACGATCTTTCATTATAATTTTTGTCACTTCCACAGGTCTACCCGAGCGTTCCGCGTCATTTGTGTCGGTACGACCACGTTTAAACTCGACAAACCACCGACAAATCGTTGCTTTTGATGGACAAGAGTCCGGGTAACATTTTTCAATCCATTGTTTTGCTTGCGTGGTGTTTTTACCCATTAAAAAACAATGTTTTATCAGAACACGAAACTCGGCTTTTTCCATTGTTTAAACAAACTACAAAACGACTTTACTCCAACCTCGATAACTCAGCTGTTTCTGGTCCGATCGACTTAAAATTTTGACACGTTTCAAGCAAAGGTTAGTACTCTAGAAAGACGTGGTTACTGGTTTACTACGAGCGCCATCTATGGGTTAGTCTCGGGACTTATTGATCCATGTGTTAAGTGTAAGATGATTTCTTTAAGCAATTACATTAAAAATTCCCAACGATTAAATCATGGTATAAAAAGTAATAATGACTCCTTATCTTTCTTAGCTAAGAAAATACTAATTTTCATTTTATGATTATCCCTGATTACTAGGATATTAATTGGAAATAATCATAAAATGGAAATTGATGTTTTCCGAAAAGAAACTAATATTAATAGGTTTATCACAGATGGCTTCTTTCAATCATTTGCTTAGTTTTCTATTAGAGAATTGATGTATGAAAGAGAATTAAATTTTATTAAAAACATTGCGAAATACAATGGTTTTGATTCGGAAATAATAGATTAATTAAGAAAGCTATCTTGAACAAGACAATTCGAGATACCACTTGGGTTTTTGATGAACACGGATTCAAGTTACATTTCAGTCTGGCAACTCTTACGAGAGCATGTTTCTTGTGGAAAATATAAACCATGTGTTAAATATAGATAAAGGTCCACATTCTTGCGTCTATAAGCTCCTGTAAGATACAACTGTTGAAGAAGGTCCATAAGTGGAAGTGGGGGTGTATTTTGTATAAGAGTTTGTTTTCAAACTAGGAAACGTACTGAACTGAGTGTGAAATAAATCAGTGTGTGTTTGGTGATTACCGGTGAAAGTAGTGTGAAATTATTCTGTGCGAATTTTGTCATAAACCCAGGTACGACAATGTGCCTAATTATGTGTCGATGATGGTGGTAGAGGGTTTTATTTACGAGTTACAGTCTGCATTCAAATTTACCAACGTGGTGCTTATTGTAACTTGAAAGTTCTGAATTTTGTCAAGACGTAGAGACTTAATCTCCTTCTTTATTTTTACTTCACGAACTTTCACCTCATTCTAGTATTTATTAACATTGTTGATTGTGATGAACCTTGGATATACTCATACGAGCCATAAAATAAACGCCAGTCGTCTGTTTGGGTGTTTCAAGATTAAGAAAAGTAGACGAAAGTAATTCGTTTTCGAAGTGTCTCCAAAAAGATGGTCGCGACATTTATCTCGAAAGCAGGTCATGTAGCAACAATTCCTCTACAAAATCAAAGAATATTACTGCCGATTGGTATACAACAATTTGTTTGTCGCAAGTCATCGCTGAGCTTCGAAAGACCAATCCTGAACGTCGAATAATCCTCCACGAAAACAATGTAAGTTCGCACACAGCACGCAAGACAATTGACTTTTTAACGCAACAAAACGTTGAATGTTAGACCATCCTTCGTGCAGTCCGGACCTACGTCCTAATAATTTCTTTACCTTTCCGAAAATCTAGAACGGCCAGCGTGGTCAAAGGTTCCAGTGGTCTGAAGTAGCAGTCGATGCCTTCAGAACCGTAATTTTGACTGTACCAACAAACGAGTGGAACAACCGCTTCCAGACTTCGTTCGAACGCTTGAAAAACTGCATTAATCTTCGAGGAGAATACTTCGAAAAATAGTGAAATCTTTAAAAGTTATCTACTGTTTTATTCCAGTTTTATATGCAAAACTAACCCATGTAACAACGCTAGTAAGGACTACACACAAATACAAATATATTACTGAATTTAAGCATACTAATATTAATGTTAATTTTTATATAAACGACTTCATTTATTTTTTACTTACCAAAACTGGTATGAAATACATTGATGTTGCATAGGAAAATAATAAAAAGTCGTCGATTATATCGATCGCAAATTTAGTTTGACCACAAACGCAAAGAAATTTGAAGATTGCAAAGCTTAAACATGCATACCATTTCCAACCCTTGCAACTGTGAAATTGTATGAATCTCTTTATTTCGGACATTTTCTCGTCTGCAATTAAATCTAGTATATAATTTGTTTACATAGTTTTACACAGTTTATTTATAATATACACAAAAGATTGTCTAAAGTTAAATTAAAATATATACCTTGAATATTAAACAATTTTTTTGGATACATTGCCAACTTAAAAGAATGTTACAAACCGTTGTTGTGTATCTTTTGATATTGATGTTTGAACTTTTACGTATATGTAAATGTGTAGTTGTACTTTTGATGACTTTAATTATTTAAATATTTATGAAAGTGCTAAGGTATTCTCTTAATGGCTTCTTGCATTTAGAGGCGAATAATTATAATTAATAATGATCTTTTTTCATAATTAACTAAAGGAAACCAACCAACTGTAACCTATTAATATGAGATTTTTATTTATGTAATATGTTTATTATGTAATGTAATCGTTTGAAAATTTAATAAATTTGGTAAGTATACATATAATTGTTACGGAAGTAGCCCAAGACAGCGTTAACTTTTATTTTAGGGAAAAACACTTCAGTGGTTTAGGGCAGTGATGGGGAAGCTTTTCAAGGAGTGGGTCAAATTTTGTTCATTATTTTTATTACGGTGTGTATTTGGCATTGATCGAAAAATGAATTTTGAACAAAGAGCAAATATCAAGTTCTGTTTTAAACTCGGTAAATCGTTTACTGAAACGTTTAATTTGATGAAGCAACTAAAGGGTTTTCCAATAAGGACTTGACAACTTTTTTTCAAAATAAAATGCAGACCATTTGAGATATTTCAAAAACTTTATTATCGGGTTGAAGTACAATCAAAACATTTATGAATGGAACTCGACTTCGTTCATATGGCCACCGCGGGCACGTTGGCAGCGGTCGATTTGTTGGACCCAATTTTCGATGACGGCCACACAATTCGGCCAAAACGGCTGCTATTTCGCGTTCAATGTTGGCTCTGAGCTCTTCCAACGTTGTCGGCTTGTTGGCATAGACCAATGACTTGACGTAGTCCCAAAGAAAAAGGTCTAGAGGCGTTAAATCGCACGAACGAGGCGGCCAATCGACTGGTCCATTTCTTGAAATAACACAAACTTACTCTTCAATAAATCGATTGTAACGTGTGCTGTGTGGCTTGTGGCATTGTCCTGCTGAAACCACATGTTGTCCAAGTCCATATCTTCCAATTCGGGCCAAAAATAATCGGTAATCATGGCGCGATAACGATTACCATTCACAGTAACGTGACGATCATTATCGTCGACGAAAAAATATGGCCCTATGACGCCGCCGGCATGCAAACCGCACCAAACAGTTATTTTTTGTGGATGAAGTGGTGTTTCATGAAGCACATGTGGATTTTCACCCGACCAATAACGCATATTTTGCTTATTGACGAACCCATTGAGCCAAAAATGAGCTTCGTCACTGAAAATGATTTTGCGATGAAATTGATCATCTTTCGCATCTTTTCCAGAGCCGAATCGGAGAACGTACGTCGCTTCAAATGGTCCATCGGCTTCAATTCTAGAGTCAGCTCGATCTTGTATGGATGTAAACCAAGATCTTTACGCAAAATTCGCCATAAAGTGGTCTGGGCGATGCCCAACTCTTGAGAACGCCGTGGAATTGACTGATTTGGATCATTTGCTACGGACGTTTCAACGGCAGCGATATTTTCGACACTTCGACTAACCCGTTATCTTACTTGCACGGCAACATCACACACGTACGGATATGAATAACGACGAACATTCTGGTGCAAAAAAAATCTGTGGTTACGGAAAGTAACATCGAACTTGTGCATGAATTTTACAAAAATGAGCCGAAATCCTCATTGCAATTCGCGGGAATGGAATTAAGTACTTCCAAAGATTCAATTCATAGCATTTTGACAAAGCATTTAGAACTGAGAAAGATTTGTGTAAGGTTTGTACCACAGAGTTGAATTTAACATTCCACAGACTTGACTAAAGACTCAGGAAAGGATATAAACTTCAGGTATTCTATTGTAACTGGCGATGAGACGTGGTGTTTTCAATATGATCCAGATTTCAAGCGTCAAAGCTCTGAATGGATGCATCCACCCAAAGAAAGATCGAAAAAAGTCGTTTGGAGAAATCAAAAGTGAAGACAAAGTAGATTTGTTTTTATGATTCGAAAGGCATAGTGCATAAAGAGTTTGTACCAACTAGTCAAACAGTCGATACTGTATATTATCTTAGTGTTATGGAGCGCCTTTTGGCGTGTATTCGTCGTGTGCGTCCTCAACATCGTGAAAATGGTAGCTGGCGTTTATTGCATGAAATGCTTCACACTTATCACTGATTTTCTAACTATAAATGACATTGAAATCATCAACCATTCATCGTATTCATCGGATTTGGCCTCTTGTGACTTCTATCTATTTTCCAAACTATATTTTCCGATGAAAGGACAGCATTATGCCGACGTTGAAGCCATTAAAAAGACGTCGACAGGGATCTTGAAGGATATATCTAAAGATAAACTTAAAAATTCATTATTCATGTTAATTGACCCAGCAAAACGTTCCATTAAAACCGAAGGCGGCTGCTTTGGATCAAAAAATAAATGAATTTTACTAAAACAGTAAGTTTTTGCTTTCATTTTAAAAAGTTCTGTTTTTTCTGCGACAGACTGTGTATATGATAATCTTGCCCATTTTTTGGTCATTGATTACAAGCTATGATTAGAGTAATATTATTGATTACATAACAACTATTAGATCAGTACCACTAAATATCTATATACAGTGGTACCTCGAGATACAAGTTTAATTCGTTCGGTAACCTTGCTCGTATGTCAATTTGCTCGTATCTTAAAGCAATTTTCCCCATTGAAATTAATTGAAATGCCATTAACCCATTTCAGCCCCAAAAAATGCTACCCCTAATTGTTTTTGTTACGTGTTTTTAAATAAGAAAAATGTATTTATAAATGTGTACATACATTTTTGTATTTTGGTCACTTAAATGTAATGTAACTTAAATGCTTAGAAATTATTGTAACGCCCTTAGCTGGCGTTATACCCTTTATCGACTCCTTCTGTTTAAGCACAGTGCATATCGTTGAAGTACTACGCCCGTACTGTCTCGCCAAGTCGGCTACTCGCACACCTTGTTCATTTTTTTCTATGATTTCACGCTCTAATTCAATAGACAATATCTTCTTCTGAGCAGTGACCTTTCCACTCATTTTCTTCGGACCCATGGTTATAGAAAGAAATGTGATAAAGTATGTAAATGCATAAAAAGCGCAAAGCCCTAGAAAAACTTAGCAAAGATGCGTCGACAGCGAAGTAAACAAGCACACTTGGGGAATACGTGGGCCATTCCTCGTATTTCAAATATCGCTCGTATTTCAAAACAAAACTTCGCTTGCTCGACGGCTCGTATTGCAAATAACTCGTATGTTAGGGCACTCGCCTCGAGGTACCACTGTACTAGTATTGCTCATTGAAATCGCTTCGTTATATGCTAGTAAGTAGATTGATACTTCAGAGGACATACATATATGAAGATATTGTTCAATATTTTCCTTACCACATTGGGTGCACCCCTTGTTAGAGAAACAATTCTTTGCAGGTCAATATTCATTTCTTTGAGCGCATTACAAATTTCTTAAAAATATTAAGACCAGTATGCTTGTCTTTAAACGTTATTATTAGTTTGTATTCTTAATTATTTTTTATTTTCTTTAAATTGTTTCTTTTTGGACGCTGGTAGTCTACTTTATTTGTTTCACTATCTTTCCCATCATCTATTCTTTCCTTTATCATTGTTTAGATAGGACAGAAAGACATTTATATGTAAACCACTTGTAGGCTCTTGCAATATATGATTTTTAAAACTGAATTATTTATATTTGGAGATGATAAGTAAAGAGTTGTCCGTTTTTTTTCTTTTCCAAATATAGTTGTGTAGCCATTTGTTGTAAAACAAAAATGAAACATTAAAAACTCCAAGTTTTATCCGTTCGAACTGTAGGTAGCTTTGTACAATATTTCGGTATAGAATTTAAAATAAAATTATGGTAAATAATATGTAGTAAGCGTTCTACTTATTAATATTAAAGAAATCGTCCACATTTAGAAAATACAATGAATTTCAGAAACAAAGAAATGTTTATTTATGAAAACGGAAATATTAATTTGTACTTTATAAATATAGGAACATTTATAAATTTTTTTATGTAATTATTCATTAAATATGCACATAAAAGTAATCTGATAAAGAGGTTGCATATACTTCGATTTAAAGGAATCCTACATATTATTACAGAAATCATCTATTTGATTTATAGAGTGCAGTTGCTACGAAATTTGCAATGAGATGGCAGCACATAACTCGTTAATTAAACTTGCCAAACTTGTGAGTTTTCTTTAAAGTGCTTTTACACTTTTATACTTTCTTAAAAAGATTTTTATTAATTTTATTATATATATTTCACTTTATACAATTATAATAATTAACCAAAGGAAGTTGCAATTTATATACTACCAAATTAACATTAACAGTAATAATTAACGGTTAATAAATAATAATAATTAGTGATCAAATAGTGCTATTTCACTTTGGTAGAGTATTTTGATTTTGAAAAAAGCAAGATATTTGTTTCATACAAAAATCAGTGATATGATCTTGTTTCCCTTAAAACCACTTGTACTATAAATGATCGGGATAAATGTTTGCTTTTTAGCCAGTCATGTAACTACCACAGTTTTATTTGGATCCCACACTTTTACATTAAAACATATTATGTATACCCTTTTACTTTTTTCAAAAATAAATAGAAAATAAAATACAAAAGAACCATTTTTGGCATTTATTTTGTAAAAATTATTTCCTTCAAATATTGGCTGTAACTGCGCCTAACACGGTGCATTCTGGAGTTCCCGTTTTCGATGACATTTTTGACATTTATTTTGTAAAAATTTTTCCTTCAAATATTGGCTGTAACTGCGCCTAACACGGTGCATTCTGGAGTTCCCGTTTTCGATGACGCATTCAAGCAATTCAATTGGTATTTGGCAATTCTGGCTCAATTGTAGCTGGCTTATCTATGTAGACTTTGGACTTACGCCCCTACAAGTAGAGATCGATAAGTATAATGTTAAATTATACAAAAGCGACTAATTAGGAGCGCGAAACAACGCATTTGGAAAAAGAATGTCCCAAGCGGAGACCGCCTGCAGTTAAACGAGATAAGCATATGCTTATAAATAGAAAATATATATACTCGTATAGGTAATGCTTATTTTGTTCTGTTTTCTTTCTTATTATTTATAAGAAAGCTATCTTAGAGCGGTTCTGATTCTCGTTGAACGCGTAAATATTTTACCTTTCTGCTATTTAAATAACAAGGGTGTTAATATGTATCTATCCCCTTTGTAATCTGAATAGCCCTGAGAATTATTACTTATAAAGTAGCATCTCTATGTAATTGTAAGGTCATATGTTTAATCCAGTTTGTTAATCGGTGCATTGTAAGTGCTGGTCGATTGCGACATAACCAAAACGTCATGAATCAAGCTTAGACATATGGTAAACAAACCGCTTTAACACATTAGTGATTTTGTTCTTGCCTCATATACTTTTGGTTGTATGAAAATGTCTGATTTTATGCCAAATAATCGTCATTTGCGGGATCTGTTGCTTTTCTTCTTTCATTCGAAGAAAACGGCGGCTGAAGCGCATCGAGAACTCCAAAAAGTTTACGGAGATGCTGTTCTAAGTGAAACAACCTGCCGTGATTGGTTCCGTCGCTTCAAAGACGGTGATTTCGATGTTGACGATCGTTCGCGTGAAGGAAGACCAAAAACCTTCGAAGACGCTGAACTGGAGGCATTGCTCGATAAGGATGCGTGCCAAACACAAAAAGAGCTTGCTTCAGCATTAGGAGTTACCCGCCAAGCCATTTCCCAGCGATTGCATGCGTTGGGAATGATTCAAAAACAAGGAACTTGGGTTCCTTATGATGTGAAGCCAAGAGACGTTGAGCGTCGTTTTTCGCCTGTGAACAACTGATCCAGCTGCAAAAAAGGAAGGGTTTTCTTCATCGCATCGTTACGGGTGATGAGAAATGGATTCATTACAGCAACCCAAAGAGAACAAAATCATGGGGACTGCCCGGTCATGCTTTTACGTCGTCGGTTCGGCCGAATATTCACGCTGCGAAAGTTTTGCTGTGTATTTGATGGGACCAGGGCGGTGTTATTTATTATGAGCTGCTGAAACCGAACGAAACCATCATTGGGGAACGGTATCGAACCCAGTTGATTCAATTGAGCCGAGCACTGCGCGAAAAGCGGCCACGATACGAGCAGAGGCACGAAAAAGTGATTCTACACCATGACAACGCTCGGTCTTACGTTGCCAAACCCGTTAAAACCTACTTAGAAACTCTCAAATGGGAGGTCCTACCCCACCCGCCATATTCCCCAGATATTGCGCTATCCAATTATTACTTGTTCCGTTCGATGGCACATGGTTTGGCTAATCAGCAGTTCCCCTCATATGAAGACATCTCAAAATGGCTTGATTCGTGGATAGCCTCAAAAGACGAACACTTCTACCGTGACGGTATTCGCGCTCTGCCAGAAAGATGGAGAAAAGTTGTTGCTAGCGATGGGCAATATTTTGAATGATTCATTTGTAAACATTTTTTCACAATAAAGTTGCATCATCAAAAAAAAAAAAACAGCGAGAACTTAGTTGCGCACCTAATATCATACAACAAATTGTTACAAAACCCCAAGTCCTTGTTCTTTTATTATTATTTAGGACGCCCAACAAGGTATAAAGAAAGAATCAGTAACAACATTTGATACTTTGATACATGAATAAATGAGTAATGAATTGTAAAAGCAAACACATGTCTGTCTATGTGCGAGTTAACACTACACAAAGAAAAAAATCCTGAGACCAAATAGCCAAATTTATCGAAAAAACCTATTCTGCAGTGCGAATCGAGAAAAAAGTATTCAACACAAAATATTCAAAACTGATGAAACTGTAGCGAGAAATAGGTGTCCGAAGATTCTAAATGAGCCCGATGTCAACATTTAGATAGTAAGTGAACGCTTTTGTGACTGACTGTATACTAAAAAAAAGGTGCTTTTAACATTTAATGCTTTTGCTTTGTAAATAATTTCATTTGAACGTTTGTTCGACACTGGCATTCTGAGAATATATAATTTTCAAATAATTTATTTAATTTATTTTTGTCGTATCATTTGGCGACAGTTTAATATCGCGGTATTATTATGGCTACGTCTTTCGTTAAATAGAAATCATGTCAATGAATTTTTCGAAACATAACGATGCAATTACTTTTATGAACAAGTCTCTTTAAAATAATTATTACGTGTTTATATTTATAATCTAATATAATATATCCTTTTATGGTAAATCGTTTTTGTGTGTTAGTTTAGAAGGACATCAAATTACGTTGTAATTATTTTCGGAATGTATACACAACTACATACAGTAGTGGACAAAAATGAAGTAACTACAGTTACCATACACGCAACCGAATTATAACCACATATAAATTTCACTTTATAGAATGAATTAAACAGAGAAACATGTTCTTAAGTGAGAAATCATATACATATATACTTAAGTGCACTAAAATAGCAGTCCTAAATTAATACTTATAAATAACATTTACAACAGATAGTTCTGATACAGCTACATACATATGTATATTGAAATTATTTAAATCCCTGAATAAATTTGGTTTCCGGTAAAGTACAGAATATGATAGGGAATTAATGAGTTTTCTAGTCACGCACTGTTATTTGTCTATGCATTAAAACAGTAGTACCACAGCTGGCAGCACTAAACGCAGTATAAAGGTCTGTCTGTTGCAGAATAATTCAACAATTTTTTAATCATCCATTTCTGTTGTGAAATGGGCCGAGCAAAACATCGTTCGTCAAAAAAAAGGAGCAATTTTGATTGTTCTTTTGTCTCGAATGTGAAGTGATGGACCCATGTTTCATCCATGGTTATGAAACGGCGCAAAAATTCTTCTTTGTTGCTGTGAAATACTATTTGCTCAAGTGTGAGCAAACCCGGCACCCATCTTGCACACAGCTTTCTCATGTATAAATTTCCAGATAATATGGGAATTTCCGCACTTTTTGAAATGCCTACTATGTCTGCTAGCTCGCGCACTTTCAGTCGACGATTATCCAGTACCACTTTATGGATTTTCTTCACCATTTCTAGAGTCATCACTTTATTTGGTCGACCACTGCGATTCTTGCCTTGGCAGCTCGTACGGCCTCGTTTAAACTCTGCTGCCCAAAATTTCACTGTTGTAAACGAAGGAGCGGACTCACCCAGAGTAGAATCCAATTCAGCTTTTATATCGGTTGGGTTGAGACTTTTGAAATAAAAGTATTGTATCACGTAACGATGACCAATTTTCTCCATTTTTACAAATTCACTGAAAACGTTCACTATTGATGACTGTCAAACAAATATTAAACAACGTGTCATCTTCAAAGTTGAAAACTTTATAGATTGCGTACTTTATAATACAGTGACATTTTTCAAATAACTACCGCCATCTCTAGGTCAGGCCGAGTACTTATGGGACCACACTCATATTTAGAAACAAACAGTTTGTGAAAAATTTCTTGGTAAGTAAGGGTTGTAAATCATTTGGCGGCTACTGTAGATGAATAGTGTGTCGAGATTATGCATTTTTTTTTCTGTATAGTAGACGTAACAAAAATTAAAAATATCAAACATATCAAGTTATTAGCATATATTAGGTATGCCTATTTTTGAATTAAACATGACAGTCATAACAAATAAATTGCTATAATCTATTTTTAAATATCGTAAAATACTTTATAATCTATGTAATAGATATACGAATATTCCCACAAATTATACGTCGTTCTTAATAGATGCTTTACATGGCAGTTTCTCTAAATTGTAGAATAATAATATATTAAATGCATTTACATCAGCATTTAATAATACATAATGCACAAAAATAGTTTTGCAATTTGTACATTCACCAACTAAAATGAGTGGAATTTTGAAACGTATTTTACTAATGAAATGAAGGTATGCATGTATTTTTTCGCTAATATTATGTATGTATGTATATAAATTACTATTTAAGATACGTTATATTGGGTTGGCAACTAAGTACTTTCGGTTGTTCGACAGACAGGGTTCTATATTGAAAATATTTACGCATAAATTCAACTTCAAAACTACTCATAAATAAATACACTATAAATGGAGAAAGACCATTGGTGTTCCTTGTTTCTGTTCATAAAACTTACCCCCGGATTGGAAACCATTTTGGAACATACATAGGGTAGTCAATCATAAAAACTCATTTACTTTTTCCGGTTAAATCTTATTTTTATAGAGAAATTCTTCTAAATATTTTAAAGTTTCAGGAATCGGTACCGATGAAAAAGATTGTTACGAATTACGCTAAAATTTTCCCGTCTTTTAATTTACAATTTCTTAATCTTAGCATCAAAGAAGTGTAGTAGATTATATTTTCGCGATTTTTGATACACATAAATGTATTGGGTTGGCAACTAAGTACTTTCGGTTTTTACTGACAGAGAGCGTTGCTTTATTTTTTGTATAACATATGTTAGTGCTGTACTTTACCGTTTGTCGCGTGATACTAGTCACATTGACGTAACTTCAAAAGCAAGTAGTGCGTGATTTTTATTAAAGCTATTAGTTGTGGGTTAATTTTAAATGGAGTGTAGAAACGAACATTTTCGACATATTTTACTATTTTATTTCCGTAAAGGAAAGAAGGCTGCTGCGGCTCACAAAAAGATATGTGAAGTTTATGGAGCGCTAATTGCTTAACAGAGCGCACGTGTCAGAATTGGTATAAAAAATTCCGTTCTGGAGATTTTTCCCTCAAAGATGAGCAACGTTCTGGTCGGCCTACTGAAGTTGATGATGACCAAATCAAAGTCATAATTGAAGGGGATCGTCATGTAACTATTCGAGAGGTTGCGGAGAGGCTACATGTATCGCACACAACAATTGAAAAACATTTAAAATATCTTGGGCTAGTTAAGAAGCTTGATATTTGGGTACCTCATGAATTGAAAGAAATTCATTTAACACAAAGAATCAACTTTTGCGATATGCACCTTAGACGAAATGAAACCGACCCTTTCTTAAAAAGAATCATCACTGGTGATGAAAAATGGATCCTGTACAGTAACGTAGTTCGAAAACGATCATGGAGCAAACACGATAAACCGACTCAAACCACATCGAAAGATGAATTGCATCCAAAAAGATCATGCTGTCAGTTTGGTGGGATTACAAAGGTGTTGTGTTTTTTGAGCTGCTTCCAAGGAACCAAATGATCAATTCTAATGTTTACTGTCAACGATTAATAAAACTGGATGAAGCAATCAAAGAAAAACGGCCAGAATTATCAAGTCGGAAAGGTGTAGTTTTCCACCAAGATAATGCAAGGCCTCACACATCTTTGGCAACTCGTGGGAAACTATTGGAGGTTGGCTGGGAAGTGATGCCACATCCCCCATACAGCCCTGATCTAGCACCATCTGATTACCATTTATTTCGAAGTTTGCAGAATTCTTTGAACGGTAAAACTTTCACAAATGACGATCACCTTCACTCGCACCTGGTTCACTTTTTTGCTGATAAGGACCAGAAATTTTATGAGCGCGGAATCATGCAGCTGAAAGAAAGATGGCAAAAGGTCATTGAGCAAAATGGAAAATATATAATTGATTAAAAACTATTCTTTGTTTAAAAAAAAGTGTTTTATTTTATACTACAAAACCGAAAGTACTTAGTTGCCAACCCAATATTTGATGATGATGCATTAGAGACATCTTTTATTATAATTTTCTAAATTGAGCTTTTCTGGTTGTCACATTTGATCAAATTTATAACCTTTGCTTGCTGAAGTACAGAGTGTTTCAAAAGCTACTGAATGGTGTTATTCAATAAAGACAAAATGATTTCAAATACTTCGTATTTGTTTGATTTATTATGAGAAATCTGGTAGAATTTCAGAGATGATGTGTAATAAATTGCGTTTAAGACCATTATAGGTGTATCAGCTTAGAGTTAAGGTAACTGCAAAAGAAGTCCATGGATAATTGCAAGGTTTTGAAAGCTAGTAGCTGTCATCAAAACTGACTGGGAATAAATCACGTGTTCTCCTACAGCATGGCAAGTAGCATCATCCTGGTGAACCCATATGTTTCCAGTATTCATTTTATTCAATTCAGATTGGAAAAAACTTAATAGTATGTCAGAAAACGAATGCTATCCACAGTTGACGCAATTTCATCTACATTTTTGAAAAAGTATGGTCCGACAACACCACCTGCCTAAAAAGCAAACCAAATAGCAACCTTTTACAGATGTTTTTGCTTTTATTGAATTACTTGAGGATTTTCAGCTCCTCAAATTCTATGATTTTACGTATTAACATCACCATCAAGGTGAAAATGAGCCTCGTCACTTACGACAATTTTTTCAAATGTAAATCTAGTATCTAGTATACAAAGGTATGGCGCTGTCCAGGCTTCAATTCCTGTCTCAATTTCATTTTGTATGCGTTAAAGGTTTTTTTGCATATAATTACGCGCTTTAGTGATGTGAGACTGAAAGATTTTAATATTAACCGTATAGTGTATATATGCAACACAAATTTTTGAAATTAGCGATCCCATGCTAACCCGGCATGTGTCTTTACCCTTAGACCACGGAAAGTGGTGACTTTGAGGTTTTTAATGTGCCATAAATTGCGTTACAGTAACAGATATTAAATGAAACCCACAGTTATTATTTTATACGCAATAGGATTGACGCACCTGAAATCTGTCAAAGATAAACTTTTTGGTTCCCAGGCAAGCTACTAGAATAGCAAATACTTTTCGCCTATTTACAGAATATGCAATTACTTTAACAACTTATCAGGTGTGGATATGAACTATAGTCCATTACCAACGATACTTCGTCAGTGCCCTTACCGTTTTCGTAGTTTATAAGTGTGTATGTACTTTTTACGTTGGTGGGTTCTTGTGCATGATATGTAATTACTTGAATGAAATGTAATTACAGATTAGTATTTAATATAATTAGTTCATTGTATATTTGGTGTTCACTGTAAGATATAGCATATGCAATTAGACATTATGTTGTCCTATAATAGGATTATATAAAATCTGTTGGGCAAATTAACATTATTATTATTATTATAATGAATCAGTAATTATGCAATATATAACTGTTTCTTCAAATATAAAGAGCCACACAAATATACGAGAGAAGTAAGGAGTAGGGGTAAGTAAAGACATAAGAAAAAAAAAGAAAGAAACCAATCGAAATTGAATTGATATATGAATATCACAGTTCTCTGTGGTCTAGTGGTTAGGACATATGTTCGGTAAAAACTAGATTGTAAGTTCGAATCTCACCAGAAAGCAATAAATTTGTTCGAACATTTTTGCCACTTATATGCGATGTAAAAATTGGAATTTTTCTGTTTCACATCGTAAAAGCGCATAATTATATACAATTATTGTAGCCCTTTATTCTGTTGTAGAAATCGTAATATTTAAGTTTAAACACGTTCATTTCAAACACAATACAACTAATACACTCACTCGTCGCTTGAAAATTTTTATAATAATTCGAGGTAGCGCGGAATCAAAAATATTTCCGCTGGTCAAATATAGATGGCGCTTTTTTTGCGTTCGGAAGATGATTGTTACGGAATTTTTTGAAAGCATTACGTCTATAGGAAATATAACATAACACACAACAATACGCAATCACAAATAGAAATTACCACATGTTTTCATTTGAATAACGTGTTCGGAAGTTTTACGATGACATAAAGTATAATTTTAGATGATGTCGTATATTTTTAAGCTTGGTAATATTTTTTCTTTAACATTAATAGTTGTGATTGTTGAGAAATAAAAAATAATATATTTGAAACATTATTACATATTAACAGATTTTATATAACCACTTTAAAATAAGAGGAAAACAATCCCCCCCCCCCCCCCCCCCCCCCCCCCCCCCCCCATTTACGTAATAATTTAATTAATAAGAAAAAACGATGTAATTGTAATTATTTCTATAAATAGAGAAATTACATCTGATACAGTTAGTGACAGATACGAGGGTAGTTTGACGAGTAGTGAGAATGGAAAAGAAAAACGAATTTTTTAAATACAATATAATTTTTATTTTTCAATATATTCTCCTAAAAGAGCAATACATTTATTCCAACGGGGCTCCAATGCCCTTATGCCATCTCTAAAATGCGATTCCGGAAGGCTTGCAAAATACTCATTTACGAAGATGATAAGCTTGTCGTTAGACGAAAATTTCTTTCCACCTAGTGCCGTTTTCAATTTTGGAAAAAAGTGGAAGTCGGAAGGGGCTAGATCCGGCGAATAAGGCGCATGCGGTACTAATTGGAAATGCAACTCGTGGATTTTGGACATCGCAACTGTGCTGGTATGCGAGGGAGAATTGTCTTGGTAAAACAGAATCTTTTTCTTTGCCATTCCTGGCCGTTTAGCATGAATCTCAACATTTAATTTTTGTAGAAGTTCTGCATAATATTGTCCGTTTCTGAAGGTAATCAATGAGCAAAATGCCCTTTGATTCCCAAAAAATTGATGCCATCACCTTGTTTGCCGATAAAGTGATTTTCGCTTCCTTTGGAGGTGCAGAACCACGTTCCAACCATTGTTTCGACTGTTGTTCAGTTTCGGGTGTACTGTAGTGTATCCAAGTTTCATCGCAAGTAACAAATCGCCTACAAAAATCAACCGGATTCCGCTTATAAAGGTCCAAACACTCATTGGAAATGCACAAACGAGTGAACTTTTGATCGGTCGTTAGCAATCGCGGCACCCATCTTGCCGAAAACTTGGAAAGGCACAATTCTTTCGTTAAAATGTGGTGTACGCGTTCTGTTGAAATGTTTACTATATCTGCTATCTCTCTCACTTTGAGTCGTCGATCTTGCGTAATAACATTATGGATTTTTATAATCATTTCCTTAGAAGTTACGATTTTGGGTGCTCCAGAGCGCGCTTCATCAACACAGCTTGTTCTACCACCTTTAAATTCATTTACCCATCTACTTATTGTGGAGGATGATGGAGCAGATTCACCTAATGTTTCC
This sequence comes from Dermolepida albohirtum, assembly GCA_031893035.1. Classification (NCBI taxonomy): domain Eukaryota; kingdom Metazoa; phylum Arthropoda; class Insecta; order Coleoptera; family Scarabaeidae; genus Dermolepida; species Dermolepida albohirtum. The sequence continues at coordinate 119,552 of JAVIWB010001542.1, read as the reverse complement.
TGTAACTCATCTTTTATTTCGATAGCTTTCATACCCTTAATTACGAAGTATTTAATCACCGCACGATACTCTGCTTTTTCCATTTTAACAAAACGACGTGTTGCTTCTTTTTCAATTAGCTGTCAAAAATAAACTAATCAACCAATTTATCTAAATATCGGAATGTAAACATATAAATAGGCAACCTAAATTACAGTGCATTTGTTTTACCAATTAGAGCGCCACCTATGTGTCATTCTCACTACTTGTCAGAATATCCTCGTATGTATTGATAGTTTATTTATTGCTTTTTTTGTATGCTTATTAATTTTAAGTATACTTTTTAGATCGCAATTTATTTCAGATTGAGCAATAAACTATTAAATAATGTCAAATCATTCCAACGGACATAATCTTCGGAAAGTTTTAAGATGAATATTTTTAGTAATCAACTGCATGTTATTAATGAATTAATTTTTTTAACAAACAATTTGTTAAGTTAATGACATTCTGAATAATACATTTAACTATCACCAATTTGATAATTAGCGATGAACAAATTGGAAATAAATAACATGATTTTTTTTGGAAATTTTCTCTCGTATTTTTACATTACAGGAATATTATTTACTTGTGGGAAATCCAATCTCTATAAAAAGTTACATTTGCAAATATACATATTCGTGGTATATTATTTTGGTATGTTTAAATATTTTGTTTTGAATGGAATAATATTGCATTTGTATATATGTTGCGTAAGAATTTATTTATGTACATTTATGTCATTATTTTACTATAAAATTACACATTTTTAAACTTTCTGGTTATAATAGTACGGTAAGAAAAACTAAATGGTTATTTGCATTCTTATTATACAGTACTTGGCAACTGAATTAGCGCCACTTTTGCTCACTCAGAAATTTGTAATAAAGGTCGTTTGTATTTAAATATATTTCAAATTTTGTATGCTAAACGGATTTAGTTGTCCACTGAGGATGTATTCCTAGAAAAAAACTACCATTACAAAGCGTACTAGGAAAGTTTTGCAATACAGCTTTGTTTATTTAATTTTTTCAAAGTAATTTCCTCTACACTCCATCCTCTGAAGCCAATCTTTAAACCAGTTCAGCCAAGTTTCACTAGGGACTAAAGCACACTCGTTGTCCCAAGCCCGCAGAAGGTCCTCATCACTGGAAAACCGCCCCCCTTTTAGCTTCATTTTCACATGCGGGAACAGTGGAAAGTCGCAGGGAGCAAGATCTGGACTGTAGAGATTGTGGTCGAGAAGTTTCAATCCTGTCGTGGTCAAATATTCGGTGCAGGCTTTGGCGCGGTGAACCAGGTGTCCATTCTCGACTTTGGCCGCAGGTTCTCCATAGATCCCATGACTTTTGGTAGGCACTGTTCAGTATACCACTTAGCTGTGGCTGTCTTCTGTGTGTCCAAAACGACGCGTTTCACAATTCCACTCGATTTGAAAAATACAGTTATCATTTTTTTCTTTACAGATCGGGATTTTCTGACAACTACGGATGTGTCCTCATCATTAAAGACCCAAACTTTGTTTTGAGCTTTGGTCGGCACATCGTAATAGTACAGTCACCTGTCACGATGTTGTTCACATACCGAGATTGTCCCTTATTAAACTTTTTTACCATCTCCCGGCACCATGTCACACGTCGTGTCATCTGCTCTTTAGTCAGTCGATGCGGCACCCAGAGAGAACAAAGTTTCTTCGCGTGCATACGATCATGCAGAATCGAACGAATTGCTGGCGCATTTAGGACTGAAATACCCTCTATCTGTTGGTAGGTCACTCGCCTGTCCTCGCCAAGCATTTTCCTGATAGTAGTAAGGTTTTACTCTGTAACTGACGTTCGTGGCTTTCCCGGCCTCTCAGCATCCTCCACAGTTAAATTTCCCCTTTGGAATTCTCTATACCACCTGAATATCGTTGTGCGATGTGGACAAACATCACCTAGCGCAAGAGTCATTTCTTCGAAGTACTGGTCTATGTTTAAACCACGTACGAAATTATAATGCAAAACTGCTACAGTTACTATGCACGTATGAACATTTCTCAACATGCAGCAACAAGATACGATTCATTGTTGCGTCATATTGCAAAACTTTCCCAGTGCCCTTAGTATATTGTTAGGAAAATCTCCTTATTGTCGGTTTTGGGGGAAGTACCTACATTAGGGTCTAGCGTTAAACACATGGGTTTTATTTTTAACAATACTTGGCAGAGTAATTGTTTATATTTTTGATTAAATGTAGACAACCTGTGTTTTTACTGACTTGAGTATGGAGAACACCCAAGTCTTCCTAGAACAACTTCAATTAAAATATTCAATAGAAAGTACTTGTTACTATTTAAAATAATGAGTTGGTAGCGACTCCCGGTTTAAAAGGAAGCGTAACCATCACGAAAATATCTTTTTTGAATAGAATAGGAACCCTTGTAGTTACACTAAATTTGTGGAACAAAAAATAAGATAGTACTTCCAATATATCTAAAAAAACGGTTTCAATCAGTATATATGAACATACATATGTATATCGTGGAGAATGTTATTTTGGTCTGTTAGTTAACTTTATTCTTGTAATCGTTTATTGGTAAAAAACAATAAACTCAGCATGACTTCTATTTTTTCGCAGCATTATGAGACTATATTAATGTAGATTATTTACATTTTTATTGTATTGCACCTGGTAATTGAATTAGTATTCAGAAATTTGCATACAAGTCACTTGTTTTAGATATATTTCAAATTTTTTATTCTGAACGGATTTAGTTGTCCACAGAAAATGTATTCCTAGAAAGAAAAAAACTACAATTATATATTTAGGAAAAATCTCCTTATTGTCGGCTTCGTTCGAAGTATCAGGTTGTTACATATGAAATGTCCGATTTTGTAAGGAATAAAAAATAATATTATATTAAATATTTATTCTGTAAAATAGTCTCCATTTACATCAATAGTTTGTTGCCAACGGCCTGGAAGCTGAAAAATTCTCTTTGAAAAAAATCTAGGTTTTGACGGTTCACATATTGCTCAAACACTGCTATTACAGACTCCCGGTCAGGGAAGTCCCTGTTTTTTAAGTGATTGTCTAAACTTCGGAAAAAATGAAAATCAGTTGGCGAAAGGTCAGGTGAATAAGGTGGGTGAGGGAGAGTTTCGTAACCAAATTCCGAAAGCTTTTGGATTGTCTGTCGTGCAATATGAGGTCTTGCATTATCATGAAGAAGTATGGGTCCATGTCCATTGACTAGTGAGGACTGCAAGGGGCCCAATTTTCCATGCATAGTTTCCAGTTCGGCGCAATAGGACGCTGCCGTGATGGTTTCACTAGCTGCAAAAATGAATAGTGAATAATACCCTTACTGGTCCACCATACAGTCACCATAATCTTTCGCGGGTGAAGTGATGCTCGTGCATGCTGTCTTGGTGCTTCACCTCGATCTAACCATTGTCCTGACCGTCTCCGATTATCATAAAGTATCCACTTTTCGTCACACGTTACCACTCGATGAAGAAACGGTTCAACTTTCTGTCGATTAGCCAAAGAGGTAGCCACCTCTAATCGACGGAGCTTATTGGCTTCCGTTAATTGGTGCGGCACCCATCGATCGAGTTTCTTCACTTTGCCAATCGAAGAAAGGTGACGACTAATGGTGGCAATGGACACTTGAAATGTTTTTGCAAGGCTACGCACTGTTGTCGACGAATTACTTTCAACTTCTACACGCAGCTCGTCGTCATTAACGGTGCTACGCGCATATCCGCGAGGCTTATTTTCCAAATTAAAATTTTCCTCGCTGAATTTTTTAAACCATCGCCGTAATGTGCGTTCATTACACGTGGTTTCACCGAACGTCTGATTAATTTCTCGCGTTGCTGCAGCTGCATTTAATCCCTTTTTAAATTGAAAGAGGTGAATTGCCCGAATATCTCTTGCCGACAGCATTTCCATAGGCGAGACAAGGACAGGTGTATTACTCTTTCCAAGAAATGGAACAGGTACACACTTCAAAATAAGTACCCTTTTCTACAAATACAATAATAATTTTCACCAAAAACATACACGTCTTCACACAGGTGCGATTCAGTTCAGACTGAAGGAAAAAACGGATATAACATTTGTAACAACCTGATACCTGCATTAGGGTCTAAACACAGACAATGAAATATGTGGACGCACCAAGAATATCTCATTTTATTTGAAATTTGTACGTGTTCGTTTTAAGAAGTGTATTAAAGTGTTTTAATAATATGTTGTGAATTTTATTATTAGATTCATTTTTTTGTCGAATTTTTAAGCTTTGTAATATATTCTGAACGGAGAAAATGAAAAATGTTAGTAGCGCAAATGAAATTAAAAAGAGATTTTATTGAAAACCGTCATTTGTCCGACCATGGTCAGTTATGATTTAGTCATGGATAACCATGAATGGCACTGGACTTCTGTATTTTGAAGAGAATTCAAACCTTAAGAATGACCTAACTATGCGTTCATAAGTGCATATTTTTTGCTAGGGCTGTTCAGATTTCTTATTCTCTAAAGATCAATCTAAAAAAGTCAAGTAAATTTTGGCTTCAAAATCGTGCTTAAAACGTTCGAAAATATTAGCACACATGAGCATTTGTTGATTTCGAAAATGTTTATCAATTTTACCACGTTTGAAAAAATTGAAATTGTGAAAATAAAACTTTTCATTTCGCCATTTTGTCGAAGATGGAACAGCTGAAGACCGATCTGCATGTTATCAGTATAACTCGGAGCTTATCCTTTTTAACGGCCGTACCTTCCAGGAGCTTATAGAGGCCGTGTTGGACATTTAAGTGCATTATGGTAAACTGGATTTGAGGATAATTGCTCAAAGTTTATTGAAGACGGTTGAATAAAGCCAGAATATGTTATTGGAGCACTGTCAGTGTTAAACACATGGTATTTATTTTTCACAATAATTGGCAGGGTAATTGTTTATATTTTGGATTAAATGTAGACAACCCGCGGTTTTACAATTACTATTCTCTAACTTGAGTATGGAGAAAACCCAAGTCTTCCTAGAATATCTTCAATTCAAATATTCAATAAAGAGTACTTGTTACTATTTAAAATAATTAATTGGTAGCGATTCCCGGTTATAAGGAAGTGTAACCATCACGAAAATATTTTTTTTTGAATAGAATAGTAACCCTTGTAGTTGCCCTAAAATTTCTGGAACAAAAAATAAGATAGTACTTCCAATATATCTAAAAAACGGTTTCAATCAGTATATACGAGGGAGCGTTTTTATATTCGCGGAATGAGCGGGTTGTAGAGGGGTGAGTAGGCGCAATGGGGGCGTGGCCTGTGCAGCGACTCATGATTAGTATAAATACGAAGTTTCATTGTTATTAGACAGTTAGTATTTGAGCTATCGTCAACCAAGTAACATAATCAGGAGTGAAAAGTGAAATATGGAAAAAATTGAATATCGTGCCGTTATAAAGTTCCTTACCAGGCAAGGAAAATCAGTCGCGACCATAATGAATGAGATGTCATTGGTTTACGGCGACTCTTGTCCAGGAAAAACCATGGTGTACAAGTGGCATAGTTTATTGAAACAAGGAAGGGAATCCCTTGAAGACGACCCGAGACCGGGCAGGTGCATTGAGGTGACCACGCCAGCACATATCCAAAAAGTTGAACAAATTGTACTCGATGATGCTCGACTAAAGAAGAAACAACTCGCAGAAATGGTTGGAGTATCCGATACAACAATTTTTAAAATCCTACACGATCATCTCGGCATGTCTAAGGTCAGCGCAAGATGGGTGCCGAGAATGCTCACGCCGCCGCAAAGACAACAGCGCGTAGAGTGTTCGCGTGCATTTTTGGACCTCTGTAATGAAGACAAGGATGGTGTATTGAATGGAATTGTTACTGGAGACGAAACTAGGGTTCATCATTATGAACCTGAGTCCAAACAAGACTCCATGCAGTGGCATAAAAAGGACACAGCACCTCCCAAGAAATCTAAAGTGTCACAATCAGCTGGGAAACTCATGGCAACGGTATTTTGGGACTCGGAAGGAATATTGTTGATTGATTATAAAGATAAAGGTGTTTCTATAACCGGAGAATATTACGCTTCAATATTAGAGCGACTAAAAGAAGCCATTAAAGAGAAAAGACGGGGAAAATTGACAAAAGGTGTTCTGCTTTTGCACGACAACGCGCCCGTCCACAAGAGCCGCGTTGCGTTAGCTGCCCTGCATAAGGTGGGCTTCGAAATTGTGAATCACCCACCCTACAGCCCAGACCTGGCCCCGAGTAATTATTACCTGTTTCTGAAAATGAAAAAAGAGCTGCGGGGTAAAAAATTTACTGCCGATGATGAAGTCAAGGAGGCAGTTTCGGCGTATTTTGCAGATAAAGAGAAATCATTTTTTTATGAGGGTATAAATAAATTAATTGAAAGATGTGAAAAATGTATCCGTCTTGCAGGTGAATATATTGAAAAAGAAAAATAATTTGGTTTTTTTATTTCCACCCCTTGTCCCCCATTCCGCGAATATAAAAACGCTCGCTCGTATGTACATATGTACATATATTGTGGGACATGTTATTTTGGTCTGTTAGTTAACTCTATTCTTGTAATCGTTTGATGAAAAAAAAAAACAGCGAACTCAGCATGACTTGCATTTTTTCGTAGTATTGTGGGAGTTTATTAATGTAGAATATTTGCATTTTTATTGTACAGCACCTGGCAATTGAATTAGCACCACCTTTACTTATTCGGGAATTTGCATACTAGTCGTTTATATTTAAATATATTTAAAATTTTCTATTCTAAATGGATTTGGTCGCCTACAGAGGATGTATTCCTAGAAAAAGCTACCATTATATTATTAGAAAAACTTCATATTGTTGGTTTTGAGCGAAGTACCTGCATTAGGGTCTAAATACAGATAATGAAATATATGAAAGCACTATGAATAATATCTAATTTTAATTGAAATTTTTACATGTTCGTGTTAAGAAGTGTATTAGAGTGTTTTAATAATATACTTTATTATTAAATTAAATTAAATTTTGTTGAATTTTTAAGCTTCGTAATTTATTATTGTATCGGAATGGGAAAAATGAAAAATATTACTAGCACAGATGGAATTAAAATAGAGACTTTATTAAAAGTAGGTATTTGTTCGGCCACCGTCAATTATGAACTGGTTAAGCATAACCATGAATGGCATTCGACTTCTGTATTTTGTGGAAAATTCAAGCCTTAGGGGTAACCTAACTTTGCGTTCGAAAGATCAAATTTTTTGCTATGGTTGTTTAAATTTATTATTCTCTAAGGATCAATATAAAACAGTCAGGTAAATTTTGACTTCAAAATCGCTTTCAAAACTTTCGAAAATATTAGCACGAGCAGTTGTTGATTTAGAAAATGTTTTGGGGAATATCAATTTTACCACATCCGAAAAAATTTAAATTCTTAAAATAAAAATGTCTCTTTTCGGCCATTGTAGTAGGTAAAACAATAGTTCTGAACTAGCGGAATACGAACTTTCTATTTTTCATAGCAAAATCATGCATGTATTCATGCATATGTATTCAAAAATATAAATTTTTTGCTATGGGTGTTGAAGTTTCTTACTCTTTAAGGCTCAATTTAAAAGAGTCAGGTAAATTTTGACTTCAAAATCGCTTTCGAAACTTTCGAAAATATTAGCACTAGCATTTGCTAAGTTAGAAAAAGTTTTAGAGATTATCAATTTCATCACATTTGAAAAAATTTAAATTGTTAAAATAAAAATTTCTCTTTTCGGCCATTGTAGTGGGTAAAACAATAGCTTTGAACTAGCAGAATACGAACTTTCTATTCTTCATAGCAAAATCGTGCATCTATGTATTCAAAAATATAAATTGTTCGGTATGGCTGTTCAAATTTCTTATTCTCTAAGGAACAATTTAAAAGAGTCAGGTAAATTTTGACTTTAAATCGCTTTCAAAATTTTCGAAAATATTAGCACTCGATCATTTGTTGATTTAGAAAATGTTTTGGAGACTATCAATTTTACCACATTTGAAAGAATTTAAATCGTCAAAATAAAAATCTCTCTTTTCGGCCATTGTAGTAGGTAAAACAATAGTTTCGAACTAACAGAATACGAACTTTCTATTCTTCATATCAAAATCATGCATTATGTATTCAAAAATATAAATTTGTTGCTATGGGTATTCAAATTTCTTATTCTTTAAGGATCAATATAGAAGAGTCAGGTACGTTTTGACTTCAAAATCACTTTCAGAACTTTCGAAAATATTAGCACATGCATTTGTTGATTTAGGAAATGTTTTGGAGGATATCAATTTTACCTCATTTCAAAAAATTTAAATTGTAAAAATAAAAATTACTCTTTTCGGCCATTGTAGTAGGTAAAACAATAGTTCCGAACTAGCGGAATACGAACTTTCTATTCTTCACAGCAAAATTATGCAAACTTTAGAGATACTCCACCTATGCATTCAAAAGTTTAAACCTTTTACTCTGACTCTTCAGATTTATTATTCTCTAAAGATTAATCCCAAGGAATTACATACATTTTGACTTTAAAATTTTTTTTTAGAACTTTCGACAATATTAGCACACGTGTGTGTGCACTACTTGTTAATTTAGAATAATTTTTAAGAATATTTTATTGGGTCTGGGAAAAAGTTCGTGGCGTTTTTTCAGTAAAATTCAACTGGTCCCCGCATGGCGCGTGGACGAATTCATTTAAACCGAATATGCTCCATTATTATCGACAATGTTTCGCCATTTTTTTGGTAGATCCATGATCCCATCGGTGAAAAACTTCTGTGGTTTCTGGTCGAAAAACTGAATCAAGTAGTTTTCACAGGCTTCTTTTGAAACCAACTTAATTCCATTGAGAGAGTTCTGCAGAGATCGAAACAGATGATAGTCAGAGGGTGCTATATCCGGACTGTAAGGTGGGTGCATCAAAACTTCCCAACCAAACTCTCTCAATTTTTGACGGGTCATCAAAGAAGTGTGTGGTCGGGCGTTGTCATGATGGAAGACAACACCTTTCCTATTAATCAATTCGGGCCGTTTTCTTTCAATCGCCTGGCGTAATCTCTCCAGTTGTGCACAGTAGAGTTTATAAACAAACGTCTGACCACTTTGAAGTAGCTCGTAGTGGACGATTCCCCTCCAGTCCCACCATACACACAGCATCACTTTTTTTGGCGTCGATGTTGGCTTAGCGAACGCTTGTGACGGCTCACCATCCTTTATCCACGATCTTTTACGCTTCCGATTATCGTACGTAATCCATTTTTCATCTCCGGTTATTAAACGTTTCAGAAACGGGTCGATTTCATTCCGTTTCAGCAGCGCATCGCAGATGTTAATTCGGTCCATCATGTTTTTCACGCTCAACTCATGAGGAACCCATACGTCAAGCTTTTTTTTTGTAACCAGCTTTGTGTAAATGGTTCAAAACAGTTTTGTGGTCAATGCCTAGCTCCATGCCAATATCGACACTGCTGATATGCTTATCTTGTTGGACTTTTTCAAGAATTTCATCAGATTTTTCAGTGATTGGACGACCGGAGCGTGACTCATCTTTCACATTGAAATTTCCAGAACGAAAGCGAGCGAACCATTTCCGCGCAACAGATTTCGATAAAGTACCTTCACCGTACACAGCACAAATTTTATCACAAGCCTGCGCAGCGTTCTTCCCCTTATCATAATAATATTGCAGAATATAGCGAAATTTCTCAGTATTCTTCTCCATTTTCAAGTGCGAATAACTTTCCAACCACTGCACCGATTACACTGTTTCTACGCTCAAACTAACGTTCGGAAGGTCATCTAAAAAACGAGCCCTCGGTGGTGTCGCTGTGACTTGTTGTTCTTTAGTTATCGGCAACCAATGCCATCTATCGGGAAAAACGCCACGAACTTTTTCCCAGACCCAATACAATTTTTGCGAATGAAAAAATTAAATTTTTGTCAAAATAAAAATTTTTATTTGGGTTCGGCCGTCGAAGTACGTAAAACAATAGTCTGAACTAGCGAAATACAAACTTTCTACTCCCTACAACAAAATCATACAAATCTTAGAAATAATCCACTCATGCATTCAAAAGCTTAATTTTTTTACTACGCTGCACCAAGGATCAATGTAAAAGAGTTAAATTTTGACATCAAAATCATATTTAAAACTTTCGAAAATATCAGCACACATTGATTTAGAATAATTTTTGAAGAACATGAATTTTTGCGAGTTTGAAAAAATTTAAATTTTCGTTAAAATAAAAAGTTTTGAATTTAGGCTTCGCATAACTTACAACAGTAACTCTAAATGGACAAAATGTGAACTACCAACTTTTCGAAAGCAAGTCAAGTTTCTTATTTTTTCAGAATTAAGCCCAAAATTTTGACTTAACAATCATTTTTATCATTACCCAGTTGGCAAATGTTTAATTTACATGTAGTCATATTCGGAACGATTAAATTTGATAAATTCATTTTAGATTAATAAAAGTTAATGAAATCAAAGAAAGATCTTCGTTTGGTTTCGGTCTAATGAAGGACGATAAGGAAAGGTTAATTTTCGCGAGGACCGAGTAGACATTAAAATATATCTTGTATAGTAAGGCGCATGCCATGAATCAGCTAAATCTACGAATAAAAAATAAACAGTCAGATAAATGTCGACATTAGTAAATTATACTTGGTGACATCGAGATATTTTTATTTGGCAAAGGTTGCAATTTCTTTTCAATAATATATTAATGTCAAGGAGTCTCATGATAATGATTTATATATTTTTATTTGAGGAGATATCATAAAGTATTAACAAAAGTACATGGAAATATTCGATTAAAACAGATTATAACCTCGGTAATTACTTGGACATATCTAAATATATAAACATATCGTCGCAAAAGGAACAAACTATTTTACAAATAACCTCCAGCCGAAGACCTATCTGGGTGTTATCAGTATAACCCGAAATAAGACAGGCATTGTAATCCCGCGCACTTTGAACGGCGTACATTTCTTCTGGAGATGATTAGTGTTTAGTAATACACATGTAATCAAACTTTAGCGAACCCGCAGTGTTCTTTGGTCTGACCTTTTTTTCGAAATTATCGGATTATCGGATGAGAGCTGCTCGTAATATAAGTATGTATATGCATTTTACTGATTACACATGTTTTGATTAAACGTGTTGTAACAGATCGAAGCCAGTAAATGTGTACAAAATATTAATTTATATTTTACATTTAATAGTATATAGAAAGAGTGACGAAATACTCTAGTAAACTAGTAAATAATCAGGTGTCTATTAATGATTGAAAACGGAAATTTCTTTGCTAAATATTTGAAATACAGAATTATTTTATCATTAATTGGTTTCAAACCTCTTTTACCTTATCATTCCTGTATCAATTTTTCGTTATATTCACAATTATTTATTCCCATACTTCGTAAAATAATTTTTTTAAAATTTGGGTAATATTTGGTATTAAAATCCTAAGGTACATACGAGAGTAGTTTGACAAGTAGTGAGAATGGAATAGAAAAACGAATTTTTTAAATACAAAATAATTTTTATTTTTCAATATATTCTTCTAAAAGAGCAATACATTTATTCCAACGGTGCTCCAATGCCCTTATGTCATCTCTAAAATGCGATTGAAAAATACTCATTTACGAAAATGATAAGCTCGTCGTTAGACGAAAATTTCCTTTCCACCTAGTGCCGTTTTCAATTTTGGAAAAATGTGGAAGTCGGAAGTGGCTAGATCCGGCGAATAGGGTGCATGCGGTACTAATTGGAAATGCAACTCGTGGATTTTGGGCATCGCAACTGTGCTGGTATGCGAGGGAGTGTTGTCTTGGTGAAACAGAATCTTTTTCTTTGCAATTCCTGGCCGTTTAGCACAAATCTCAACGTTTAATTTTTGTAGAAGTTCTGCATAATATTGTCCGTTTATTGTGGCACCTTTCTGAAGCTAATCAATGAGCAAAATTCCCTTTAAATCCCAAAAAAATTGATGCCATCTTCTTGTTTGCCGAAGGTGCAGAACCACGTTCTAACCATTGTTTCGACTGTTATTTAGTTTCGGGTGTACTGTAGTGTATCCAAGTTTCATCGCAAGTAACAAATCGCCTAATTGATGCCATCTTCTTGTTTGCCGATAAAGTGGTTTTCGCTTCCCTTGGAGGTGCAGAACCACGTTCTAACCATTGTTTCGACTGTTATTTAGTTTCGGGTGTACTGTAGTGTATCCAAGTTTCATCGCAAGTAACAAATCGCCTACAAAAATCAACTGGATTCCGCTTATAAAGGTCCAAACTCATTGGAAATGTGCAAGCCGAATGCTTGGAAAGGCCCAATTCTTTCGTTAAAATGTGGTGTACGCATTCTGTTGAAATGTTTACCATGTCTGCTATCTTTCTCACTTTGAGTCGTCGATCTTGCGTAATAATATTATGGATTTTTATAATCATTTCCTTAGAAGTCACGATTTTGGGTGCTCCAGAGCGCGCTTCATCAACACAGCTTGTTCTACCACGTTTAAATTCATTTACCCATCTACTTATTGTGGCGGATGATGGAGTAGATTCACCTAATGTTTCCCGTAACTCATCTTTTATTTCGGTAGCTTTCATACCCTTAATTACGAAGTATTTAATCACCGCACGATACTCTGCTTTTTCCATTTTAACAAAACGACGTGTTTCTTCTTTTTCAATCAGCTGTCAAAAATAAACTAATCAATCGGAATGTAAATATATAAATAGGCAACCTAAATTACAGTGCATTTGTTTTACCAGTTAGAGCGCCACCTATGTGTTATTCTCACTACTTGTCAAACTATCCTCGTATTGTTAGGGACTGTAATTAATTGAATTTAATCATTGAAGGCTGATATATAATCTCTTTTCACAATAATTTTCGTGTTATGTATACGTATTTCGACAAGTAAATTGTCATCATCAGCAGATAATTAAACAGTGTCGCACCTGGAATACTACAGCAAAATACCCGTACGAAAACAAATTCCGCCCACGAACCGTACCGTTGAAAGCCAAAACGTACACTGTATATTCGTTATAAAGATTAGGGGTTCTAATAATATTAGAATTTCTAACCTTCTTGCAGAAATACATTCCCAAATCATAATGCTCTGCGGAAACTACTCTTCTTATAAAAACATCTTTGTGAAAAACTTTCGTTTTATCACGAATTATTCTTCTCTGAAGCAAATATCAAATATTTCTTCGTCACCGAATATGATTTTGTCAGTCATTTAATCATACTTGTCCTCAATCCAAAATTAAACATGATTCCTAATATTAATCACTTAAGATTGATATATAATCCCTTTCTACTTTAATTTTCGTATTCTGTATACGTATTTCGACAACTAAGTTGTCATCATTAGTAGATAATTAAACTGTGTCGCACCTGTAAACCACGGCAAAATGTGCACGAAACAAATTCCATTCAGATCTGTACCGTCGAAAATCAAACCACACTATATTCGTTCACATAATTTTAAAAATTGTATTCTAGTCTGTCCTGAAAAAAAAAGGAAAAATGTACCTGTATGCGTTCATTACACGCTTCCTTGTCTATCGTATAGGAGACCAAAGTTATGGTATAAGTTAATGTTATGGGTAGGTCTTATGTCAGTGTTCAACACATGGCCCTTGTTCTTCAAGGTGTACATGTTTTCATATGTATCTAATTCCAGATAATTATACACATTCTTCATCGAATGCAAGTAATTCGCGGTTACATTACGGTTATCTTCCAAAAAATGTTTTACTAAATCGTATCTTCCTGGTCAATTTTTTTTCTTTTTTTACCGTAAATTAATCGTTGGTAATTTTGAATTTAATTGTTCGCCGAAATCATCAAAGTTACATTTAAGTATGTTAAAAATCGCGAAAATGTCATTTACATACCTGATCCAAATTCATTGAAAGTATTCAACTTCAAAATTACTCATGAATAAGTCGGGTATAATTGAAGAAAGACAATTGCCCATTGCTGTTCCCTGTTTCTCTTTTTAGAACTTACCTTCGAATTGGAAACAATTTTGGGACACACATAGGGTTGTCAATTGCACATATTCCTTTACTATATTTTCCATTCTTATTTTTATAAAGAAATTCTTCAAAATATTTTAAAGTTTCTGGAGTCGGTATCGAAGGAAACAATGACGTTACGTTGAATGATACTAAAATTTCTTCGTCGTCTAATTTACAATCTTTAATTCTTTGAATAAATTCTATTGAATTAGTAACTGGTAGGCTTTCAAGTGTTTCGTTCAAATTTTTGTATTCATTCACTAACCATTAATTAAGTAAGTCCCTGAGACAATTGGTTGCCTGGTTTATGTATTTTAGGCAAAATGTACACTCGAGGGATCAACAGATTACGCCCTCTTAAAATGTAATTCTTGTTCGAGGTTTTTAACATTAGACAATTACTTAACGCGTTTTTTGTGACCCTAATCATTTTTGGCAATGGATTTTTCTTTGATTCAACATATGTATCTTCTGAAATGAAGTTTCTCACTCTTTGAAAAGTTACTAATTTCTTCCGTTTATCTGCTTTTAAGTAAAAACAGTCTTTCAACCCGAGACTTTTAATTGAGTTCTATTCATGGTCAACTAACTTTTATTTGTATTTTTGTAAGTTCTGTTTAATTTGGATCTTACAAGCCTCTGCAATGAAATTTTTTGAACTTGGTTCAAAATTCTTAATAGCCGTTTCAGTGCTTGCGATCACCTCCTCGATAGGAGCATACCATTGAACTGCGTTATGGTAAAATAGATTTAAGGATTATTCGACACAGTTTATTGAAGGCGGATTAATAAAGCCATAATATGGTATTGGACTACTGTCAGGGTTAAACACCTGGTTTTTATTTTTCACAATAATTGGCAGGGTAATTGTTTATATTTTTGATTAAATGTAGACAATCCGCGGTTTTACAATGACTATTTTCTAATTTGAGTATACAGAAAACTTAAGTCTTCCTAGAATAACTTAAATTCAAATATAACTGGTGTTTTTTTAAGAGCTTGAAAACTTTAAATGACAATACAAGACAGAAATATTGTTGGAATGAAATTTTTTTTTATAATCTGGTAGATAATTTCATGGCATTTACTTTTTAAGTATGATTTCCGGCATATGGCCGCCGCGGCTACGAGATACATGGTCCATTCGATTAGTCCAATTTTTGACTACCTTTTTCAATAAATCTGGCCCTATGGCGTCAATGGTAGTTTGAATATTGGCTTCCACTGCTTCAAGAGTTGCTAGTTTGTCGGTATAATTATTTAACATAGCCCCCTAAAAAGTAATCCAGAGGCGTGAAATTGCACGGGGCCAGTGAACAGGACCACTTCTGGTTGTCACCAAATTGATTTTGCAATAAATCGACTGTTAAGCGCGCTGTATGGCAAGTTACGCCATCTTGTTGGAACCAAATGTCGTCTATGTTTAGCTGATTAATTTTCGGAAAAAAATTTCAGTTAGCATGGCTCGATAGCGCTCGCCATTGAGAGTAACGGCAATTCCTTCCTCATTTCCAAACAAAAAAGGACCGATGATGGCGCCAACGTATAAACCGCACCAAGCAATAAATTTTAATGGATGTAATGGCGATTCGTTAATGGCTTGAGGATTGTTTTCGCTCCAAATACGGCAAGTTTGCTTATTGACGTAGCCATTTTACCGGAAATGAGTTCTATCACTAAACATAATTCTTTGATAAAAATGCTCATCTTCGGCCAGTTTCAAATAAGCCCAATCAGCAAAAAGGCAACGCAAACGATGGTCATTTAGCTTCAATTCTTGCACGACATGTATTTTATAGACACATAAGTCAAGATCCTTACGTAAAATTTTCCATGTAGTCAAAGAACAAAGGCCAACAAGTTGACAACGACGACGAATCGACATTTCGGCGTCTTCTTCAATAGTTCGCGCTACAGCAGCAATATTCTCCTCGGTACGCACATTTCTTTGTCTCGTTGATGGTCTTGAATCGAGAAGAGTAACATTAATGCTAAAACGATCAATAACTGCACGAATTGCTTGCTCACTAGGCCGATAATATTGACCGCAAAATGGACGAAGTGCTCTATGAACTTCGCGAAGAGATTTATTTTTTTCAAAGTAAATTGCCACAATTTGGAAGCGTCTTTCTGGCGTTAAACGATTCATGATGACTTGCCGAACCTTACTGAACAGAAATGTCAACACAGTTTGACACTATCAGCTGTCAAACCATAGTTATCGATATCGATAGTTTTCATGCAGCTCGAAAAACACCCATTACTATAAAAAGTGCATGCTACTATTTAAAATAATGAATTGGTAGCCAATTCTGGTTTAAAAGAGTTGTAACCATCACGAAAATATTTTTTTAAATACAATAGGAACCCTTATACTTACTCTAAAATTTTTGGAACGAAAAATAAAGTAGTACTTCAAATATGTTATATCTAACAAACGGTTTCAATCAATACGTGCATATGTATGTACATACATATGTGTATGCATATCGCGGAAAATTTTGTTTTGGTCTGTTAAAATTACAAATTCTTGTAATTGTTTGGTGGAAAAAAACAGCAAACTAAGCATGACTTGCATTTTTTCGTAATATTATGGAAGTTTGTTATTGTAGTCGTTCGATGAAAAAAGTGCAGACTCAGCATGACTTGTATTTTGTCATAGTTTTATGGGAATTCAGATCTGGAGACTTTTTAATCTTCCAGGTCAGGTGAAGAATGAAATATGTGTTTATTGATTTCCTATTTTTTGTGGTGTACATTTAAAATCGTGTTTTTTTTTATAAAAAAAGTGTTCTTAATTTACATAAATGGGGTGTGCTGGTAAACTAGTCTAATAAATACAATGACTGGTCTTTTAGCGGAATTCATTTGCATTTTTCTGTTAATTTAAAATCTTGTCTATAGGAATCTAAAAATAACAATTGAATTAAAAAAAAATGAATATATTTATTATGATTGAGTATCGTACATATGGTATACTTATACATACAGACTTGTTCATTCTAGAATTAGATATGCGCTGGCCACAAGTGGAAATAGTGCAGTTAGGTTAAAGCGCGCGAGAAAGGAGGATAGAATATCTCTCACTGGCAATTTCGTTTTCTCCCACTTTTGTATTGCAAACAACTACCCCTACTTTCTCGCGTTTATTTCA
Organism: Dermolepida albohirtum; assembly: GCA_031893035.1. NCBI lineage: Eukaryota > Metazoa > Arthropoda > Insecta > Coleoptera > Scarabaeidae > Dermolepida > Dermolepida albohirtum. The sequence continues at coordinate 102,294 of JAVIWB010001542.1, read as the reverse complement.
AGAATATTTTATTAGTTTCACGCCAAACGGCAAAACATTTCAAGAAAATAGCCATGTTTGAAAATCTTTTTAATTTTTAGAATTTTCTATTTCATTTATTTCAAGAATATTTTATTAGTTTCACGCCAAACGGCAAAACATTTCAAGAAAATAGCCATGTTTGAAAATCTTTTTAATTTTTAGAATTTTCTATTTCATTTATTTCAAGAATATTTTATTAGTTTCACGCCAAACGGCAAAACATTTCAAGAAAATAGCCATGTTTGAAAATCTTTTTAATTTTTAGAATTTTCTATTTCATTTATTTCAAGAATATTTTATTAGTTTCACGCCAAACGGCAAAACATTTCAAGAAAATAGCCATGTTGCATTTTATTAAAAGATTCAAATAAAATGCATCAAATAATTTATACAATTCAAAAATGTAGGTACGTATTGTTAATGCACGCGAGAAAGTAGGGGAAGTTGTTTGCAATACAAAAGTGGGAGAAAACGAAATTGCCAGTGAGAGATATTCTATCCTCCTTTCTCGCGCGCTTTAACCTAACTGCACTCTTTCCACTTGTGGACAGCGCATATCTAATTCTAGAATGAACAAGTCTGTATGTCCGACGCATTTGCTGGTATCGGTTGTTGCTGCAGGCTGGCCTGTTCTTTTCACACAAACACGACTACCCGGTTCTAATGATAGCTGGTCCGCACGAAAATACTTTTTAAAAATTCTTATAACTTAAGACCCTTTTGTGCATGTTTTGATGCAGTACTCAAAAACGAAAACCGTTTTTAAAGTTCTATCACATTCTATCACGTAGGGTTTTCTCACAAAAAGCAACTGTATTTTAGGCATAGTAAGCCAAGTACAAAAAATTGTGGAATGTATATTTTATTAAAATCACAAGTAACCAAACATTTTTCATAAAAACAACACAAAATTAGTAAAACGGAATGATCTTCTTGTTTAATAGTCCTTGTTGTATCGTTTTCGCTTCCCATCAAACGTTTTGTGCTTCTCATCAGTAAAAGAGTTGGTTATCGGTGGATTGGTAATCGAAGTCACATTTTATGGCCTGTACATTGCCCAAACTTAACCCCAATAAATTTCTTCGTTTAGAGTTACATGAAAGATAAAGTCTACAAAACATTGTATAAAAATGTAGAAGAACTGTAAGCTTATGTTTTAAGAGAATTTCGTCAGTTGATGAACGACAATTCGAGTATTTACATGATAGTGAATATTAATATTCCACCTTCCTAGTATCACTTTATTTCCTTTATATCTTGGTGAAATCTTTCACCTTGTTCCTCGCTGACAGCACCAAGATTGTCTGGAAGTAGTCTAGGTGTGAGTGGAGGAAATGGCTATTCCAGTCACAAAGAAGACATGGATACTTTGTGTATCCATTCTGTTGATCAATCAACAGTGAAATGACTTTTAAATAGTTACATATAGTCCATTTATTATTTGAGTAAGTTTGTTGAAGACCACTTCAAGGTTTTGGTATGTTTTCATTAAGTGAATCCAATGACCAACAGATATTGAAGCATACTTATTATCATACTGCTTTCAAGCTTCTTTTTGAGGAGTCAATAAAAGGTTTCCAATTTTTCGGTACTTACGATAACTACAGGGATATTGCTACAATAAACTAGGTCACCTCCTTGAGACAAATAAGAGACGAAGGTCAAACAATTTTTTTCCTTCCATCTTGAACCTAAAACCTCCTCTGAATCCTTTGGAAAGTCTCTAACCAAATCATTCAATTCGGATTGAGTGAAAGGTACAAGTTCCCTGTACCAGGATCAAGAATGTCACTGACCTCAGTGTTTTCTTTCGCTGTCTCATATAAAACGTACTCTAGACTAACTGATAGAGAAGGTCTTATTCATTATACTAGGCCCATGTGGAAGAGGGCGGATCGCTAATGGCATGTTAAAATAAGAAATCTTCTTTTTATTTTTTAAGTTGAAACCTTGCACGTTGCAGGAATAAAAATAATAGTCATTGCTGTAATTCTTAGGATCCCTCCACACCATGGGAATGGCGAAACGAAATGATCGTTTTTTCCCTTGACTCCACGGCTTCAATTCTTCAACACAAATTGAACGTACTTTGTAGAGTGTCTAAGGATTATCATGATTGCATCCAAAAGTAAGCGAAATAAACTTTTTTGACGAAATTGGAAATATGTTTTTGTTGCTTTTTTGCAACATAATTACCACAAATGTAGCAGAAACAAGTGGGTGAAGTAAAAGATGCTCTAGAAGCCATCGTAAATTATAATTTACGTTTTCGATTATAATTAACAACACAAAATATAAAATGAAACACTTGCCACTTCAACAAAACTCAGAAAATACAAGTGTGCAGCGCAGAGTCAAGAGACACATTGTAGGAGGAAAGCAAACAAAGGTTTGACAGCTACTTAGTGTTGCCACTTGACCAAGTTAATATTACCCACTACCAATCTAAGCCTAATTTTAATTATTAAGATTAAACACTGTAATGCTTACTTGCCTAAAATGTCTCGTTGTCGATAATTTCAAGTAAAATTTGTTACTAAATTGTACGTGATGAAATTCTTTGATTATTTCGTCCATAATCAGTATACAAAGAACTATACAAATCATTGAGTATATTTAAAAAAATTTTTCTATAGCAGGCCTCTGTAATAGACCAACTGGATGGACTAATAGTAGTTTTGTTAGTTTTTATTACATATTGAAAAATTGGGAATTGACCAACGTATGCTTTAATTTTGATCACTTCAGAGTTCAAATAACTAATGTAAAAATCTACTTTAATATTGACAACTTCAGACAAGTAAGTAATATGAAAGAAACAATGGTAAATAACAGTAAAAAAACATTTATTGAATGAATTTTTTTTTAATTTTCAATTTTGCTTGTTTAATAAACCAGTTGAAGAAAAATGTTTATTTAAAAATATGTAATATCTAAAATTCCATGGACATAGAATTTCTAAATGCCCAAGCGAAACCGATCCAATTGAAAAATTGAAACTACAGATTTTTCTCGCTGGAAATATTAAGAGGGTCATTCTTCAGGCAGAGCAGCTCAGCCAGAAGATTCAAATATAACGATGCAATCAGATTTTGGAAAAAGGAACGCTAAGATACAAAAAGTAATAATTAATGCAAAACGTTCAACATCAACACATTGTGTGATGCAGTGCCCTCTTAGGATGAAGAGAATATAGTGGTTTTTAGCGTAAGAGAAGTGCCCTTCGCTAGTGTAATGCATAAAACGTTCGGTCCTATATCAATGCAGAAAATGAAAAGTTGGAGCTCCGTTCAATATCGTACTCTTTGGAGTACGCAAATACTAAGAGCCCCGCATAAGTATCATACTCTCATCAGTATTGTACTCATTGAATACGTGCATGTAAAGACTTGATAAAAATTAGTATTTTCTGATATGTCATATTTGATCACAATCACAGAAATTAATTTGGAAGCAGGACTCGAACCTGTATCTGACGTTTGCTAGACGTCCGCCTTATTAATTAGGCCACTGGGTAGTACTATTTCCAAATTCTAATTAATTATTAAGGAACATAATTGTTATAGAATATTATATATATATATAAGAAATAAATAAAGTCAAAAAATTATTCGTATATTATGCACATTACTGTGTCTACACAAATAATGGGTGTTTTTTAAGCTGCATGAGAGCTATCGATATTGATAACTATGGTTTGACAGCTGATAATGTCAAATTGTGTTGACATTTCTGTTCGGTAAGGTTTGGCAAGTCATCATGAATCGTTTAAGCCAGAAAAAGGCTTCCAAATTGTGGAAATTTTCTTCGAAAAACATAAATCTGTTCGCGAAGATCATAGAGTACTTCGTCCATTTTACGGTCAACATAATCGGCCTAGTGAGCAAGCAATTCGTGCAATTATTGATCGTTTTCGTACTAATTTTACTCTTCTCGATTCCAAACTATCAACAAGATAAAGAAATGTGCGTACCAAAGAGAATATTGCTGCTGTAGCGTGAAGTATTGCAGAAGACCCCGAAATGTCGATTCGTCGTCGTTCTCAACATGTTGGCCTTTGTCCTTCGACTACGTGGAAAATTTTACGTAAGGATCTTGGCTTACGTGCCTATAAAATACAGCTCGTGCAAGAATTGAAGCCAAACGACCATCGTTTGCATCGCATTTTTGCTGATTGGACTCATTTGAAACTGGCCGAAGAGGAGAATTTTTATCAAAAAATTGTGTTTAGTGATAAAGCTCATTTCTGGTAAAATGGCTACGTCAATAAGCAAAATTGCCGTATTTGGGGCGAAGACAATCCTCAAACCGTTAACGATTCACCATTACATCCATTAAAATTGACTGTTTGGTGCGGTTTACACGCTGGCGGCATCATCGGTCATTATTTCTTTTGAAATGAGGAAGGAGCTGCCGTTACGGTGAATGGCGAGCGCTATCGAGCCATGCTGACTGAATTTTCGTTTCCAAAAATTAATCAGCTAAGCATCGACGACATTTGGTTCCAACAAGACGGCGCAACTTGCCATACAGCGTGCTTAACAATCGATTTATTGCAAAATCAATTTGGGGACAACTTTATTTCCAGAAGTGGTGCAGTTCACCTACCCCCTCGTTCTTGTGATTTAACGCCTCTGGATTACTTTTTATGGGGCTATGTTGAGTCGTTGGTTTATGCCGACAAACCAGCAACTCTTGAAGCATTGGTAGTCAATATTCAAGCCACCATTGACGCCATACGGTCAGATTTATTGGAAAAAGTAGTCAAAAATTGAACTGATCGAATGGACCATGTAACTCGTAGCCGTAGCGGATATATGCCGGAAATTATATTTAAAAAGTAAATGCTATGAAATTATCTACCAAATTATAATAAAAAAAATTCATTCCATCAGTATTTCTGTCTTGTATTATCATTTAAATTTCTCAAGCTCTTAAAAAACAGCAGTTACAAGACATTTCTCTTCGGACTATAATGTGTTTTTGTACTACGTATGTTATGAATCAGTCACACTTCGAATGCCAAAGTTGTATGCACTTAACTTATAGAGAATAGATATATTTTCGCTTACATCGTAAACTTTTTTTGTGATAGTAATGTACAGCTGTTCTACAATAAATTCATTTAATTTTGGGACAGGTTTAATTATTTTGCCTTTTGTTATTCATATTTTATAGAGTTCAAGACCTTGTATATTAATCCACTTCCGTTCGATATTCAATACTTCATCTACAAATACGCAGCCAATAAAGTAATGGAAAAATTATGAATGTGAAAATTGAAAACATCAAAGCTTATTCGAACAGGTAAACATCGGAAAGTTACAGCGAGTTCCTTTAAAAAATATTAATTGCTGTTAACTAATTATGAATTTTATAAACGCTGGCCACAATTCCATTCGCGACTGTTAATTCCATTTGGTTAATTAAGTTATGCAACTTATATATTCGGTGCTTTATAAAATTGAATATATCTCACTCTTTTCTTCTAAGAAGTACCATATACATATGTGTGCACATACGTATTGTTAGAACTTATATGTATACTCGATAAAAGCAGTAATATTATATTCTCAAAATGGGCGTATTTACCACAGTATATAGTCTGTTCACATAATTTCGATAACGCGTGAGTTTTTTATGTTCATTAATTATATCTATGATACAAATAGAAATGTAAAACAATATTGTACTTGTAATATACATATGTATGTACACTACCGCTCATAAGTAAAGGGTTTTCCAATAAGGACTTGACAAATTTTTTTCAAAATAAAATCCAGACCATTTGAGATATTTCAAAAACTTTATTATCGGGTTGAAGTACAATCAAAACATTTATGAATGGAACTCGACTTCGTTCACATGGCCAGCGCGGGCACGTTTGCAGCGGTCGATTCGTTGGACCCAATTTTCGATGACTCGGCCACACAATTCGGCTGAAACGGCTGCTATTTCGCGTTCAATGTTGGTTCTGAGCTCTTCCAACGTTGTCGGCTTGTTGGCACAGACCAATGACTTGACGTAGCCCCAAAGAAAAAAGTCTAGAGGCGTTAAATCGCACGAACGAGGCGGCCAATCGACTGGTCCATTTCTTGAGATAACACGCTCATCAAACTTACTCTTCAATAAATCGATTGTAACGTGTGCTGTGTGGCTTGTGGCACCGTCCTGCTGAAACCATATGTTGTCCAAGTCCATATCTTCCAATTCGGGCAAAAAATAATCGGTAATCATGGCGCGACAACGATTACCATTCACAGTAACGTGACGATCATTATCGTCAACGAAAAAATATGGCCCTATAACGCCGCCGGCATGCAAACCGCACCAAACAGTTATTTTTTGTGGATGAAGTGGTGTTTCATGAAGCACATGTGGATTTTCACCCGACCAATAACGCATATTTTGCTTATTGACGAACCCATTGAGACAAAAATGAGCTTCGTCACTGAAAATGATTTTGCGATGAAATTGATCATCTTGGCGCAGCTTTTCCAAAGCCCAATCGGAGAACGTACGTCGCTTCAAATGGTCCATCGGCTTCAATTCTTGAGTCAGCTTGATCTTGTATGGGTGTAAACCAAGATCCTTACGCAAAATTCGCCATAAAGTTGTCTGGGCGATGCCCAACTCTTGAGAACGCCGTGAAATTGACTGATTTGGATCATTTGCTACGGACGTTTCAACGGCAGCAATATTTTCGACACTTCGACCAACCCGTTGTCTCACTGGCACGGCAACATCACACAACGAATATGTAGACTCAAATTTTTGCACTAAACTTGTTACTGCCTGTCTATAAGGGCGAGAATTACGACCGAAAATCGGAGATAAATAATCTCTCAATTCCTGGAAATTTTCTATTGTTATGATTTTATTTTAAGGTAGGGTATTATTGCAAACTATTAAGTATTTATACTTGGGTATTTTGGCAAAATTGCAGTTAGTTTTTGTGAAGTGCCCATAGTGATCACGTCATGTGTTTCGAAGAAGTTCAATCGGTTAGAAATGCCTAAACGGAAAGAATTGAGTGTCGAAACACGATCGTTTATAATTGCATACCATAAAACTGGCAAAAGCAACTGCGAATTTGCCACAGAACTTAAATTAAGTCAGTCCACCGATTGATATATCATCAAAAAACACAGCGAATGTGGAAGTGTGTTGAGCAGAACTCGAAAAGGCAGACCAAGGACAATAACCTGAGCAGAAGATCTTGCAATGGTGGTAACAAGTGAGAAAAATAGACGATAAGCAGCCCCAGAAATCACAGCAGAAATGAATGCTGTTCGTCGAAAACCCATAAGCGTCTCCACAGTTAAACGGCGATCAAAAGAAGTCGGTCTTCATGGACGAATTGCAATGCGGAAACCGTTTCTACGCAAGCAAAATAAGCAAAAACGTTTGAAGTGGGCATGCGATCACCAAAATTGGATCATAGAAGACTGGAATAAAGTAATGTGGACCGATGAATCCAAATTCGGGATTTTCGATTCACGAAGACGTGTTTTCGTGCGTAGGTCTGTGGGTGAGCGTGCCCGGGAAGAACGCATAGCCCCTACTGTTAAGCACAGTGGAGGTTCAGTCATGATATAGGGTTGTTTTTCTGGATCAAATGTTGGCGATTTCGTAAAATTTGAAGGTATACTAAAAAAGGAACAGTATAAGCGCATATTAGAGGAAAACGCAATCCCCACTGGAATTAAAATTTTAGGTCAGAATCTTATCTTCCAACGAGATAATGACGCGAAACACACTTCCAAACTATGCCGGGAATATTTACAGAAATTGGTGAGCGAGGGAACATAACACTTATAGCGTGGCGTCCCCAGAGTCCCGATTTAAATCTAACGAGACATAAGGACATCAATAGACCTGAAAATGTCGACGTAGAACAGGTTCTTCAGAAATCTAAAATAGTCTAATCCAATCTCAAGTAGACGTATTACAAAAGAACATTGTTTGAAATAGCTGTCGCCTTTTTGTTTTAAACTCTAATTGTTCCAGCATAGTTTTATTTATATTTACCTTAAAATTTCCACAGCGTGGTGCAAATGCTAACCTAGATCTATGACAGAGTATTCAGATTTACTTTGATATATTTAAAAGTAGTTTAAACGTGCAAAATTATGGACTCTCATTGTCTAAGCATATCTAAAATATCATTACTCTGATTGAACTATTTCAAAATATATTAAAAATTTGTTTCTGTTTGCTATTCCCGAAATATAAATGGCTATCCTCGTACTACGGCATCTAAGAATGTAAAAATGTCGTTGTCTTTTTCTATCTTAAATTTAATCGTCGGAAATTTTGAATTTAATTGCTTGAAGGAATTATCTAAGTTACTGGGTTGGCAACTAAGTACTTTCGGTTTTGTAGTATAAAATAAAACACTTTTTTTTAAACAAAGAATAGTTTTTAATCAATTATATATTTTCCATTTTGCTCAATGACCTTTTGCCATCTTTCTTTCAGCAGCATGATTCCGCGCTCATAAAATTTCTGGTCCTTATCAGCAAAAAACTGAACTAGGTGCGAGTGAAGGTCATCGTCATTTGTGAAAGTTTTACCATTCAAAGAATTCTGCAAACTTCGACATAAATGGTAATCAGATGGTACTAGATCAGGGCTGTATGGGGGATGTGGCATCACTTCCCAGCCAAGCTCCAATAGTTTACCACGAGTTGCCAAAAATGTGTGAGGCCTTGCATTATCTTGGTGGAAAACTACACCTTTCCGATTTGACAATTCTGGCCGTTTATCTTTGATTGCTTCATCCAGTTTTATTAATTGTTGACAGTAAACATCAGAATTGATCTTTTGGTTCCTTGGAAGCAGCCTAAAAAACACAACACCTTTGTAATCCCACCAAACTGACAGCATGATCTTTTTTGAATGCAATTCAGCTTTCGATGTGGTTTGAGCTGGTTTATCGTGTTTGCTCCATGATCGTTTTCGTTGATTTGGTCATCATCAACTTCAGTAGGCCGACTAAAACGTTGCTCATCTTTGAGGGCAAAATCTCCAAAACGGATTTTTTTATACCAATTCTGACACGTGCGCTCTGTTAAGCAATTAGCACCATAAATTTCACATATTTTTTCTGAGCTGCAGCAGCTTTCTTTCCTTTGCGGAAATAAAATAGTAAAATATGTCGAAAATGTTCGTTTCTGCACTCCATTTAAAATTAACCCACAACTAATAGCTTTAATAAAAATCACGCACTACTTGTTTCTGAAGTTACGTCAATGTGACTAGTATCACGCGACAAACGGTAAAGTACAGCACTAACATACGTTATACAAAAAATAAAGCAACGCTCTATCAGTAAAAACCGAAAGTACTTAGTTGCCAACCCAATACATTTATATGTATCAAAAATCACGAAAATGTAATCTACTACACTTCTTTGATGCTAAGATTAAGAAATTCTAAATTAAAAGACTGGACAATTTTAGTGTAATTCGTAACACCATTTTCATCGGTACCGATTCCTGAAACTTTAAAATATTTAGAAGAATTTCTCTATAAAAATAAGATTTAACCGGAAAAAGTAAATGAGTTTTTATGATTGACTTGACTACCCTATGTATGTCCCAAAATGGTTTCCAATCCGGGGGTAAGTTTTATGAACAGAAACAAGGAACACCAATGGTCTTTCTCCATTTATAGCGTATTTATTTATGAGTAGTTTTGAAGTTGAATTTGTGCGTAAATATTTTCAATATAGAACCCTGTCTGTCGAACACAATTATTAGAAAAAATAAAAAATTGTTTCTCAGAACATTTACTGACGCAAGTAAACGTTCATAATTTTTTCAATATCATTCGATAAGCGGACCAGTGCTATAAACTCGATAATTAATAAATTGTTTTAATAGATTCAATGACAATTGCTATCGTCATTAAAATATTATCCATAAATATTACTCGAAAAGCAATAGTCATAAAAATATAAAGAAAAGATAATTTTTGTTTTGAATCGAAGGCTGGATATTTCAGATACAAATCATGTCATGGGATCGTAAATTATAGTAATTTAATAGTTTCAACGCATATAAATTTTATAATAAAAAGAAAAACATATTCATAGAAATATATCATTGTAATTATTATAGGTTGGGCCGATTAGCTTAATAAGGTATTAAATAAAATTTTAGAGTGTGATTAGTGGTGGTGTTATCGGTTTTTAAAACATTACGGGAAATATTTAGATTTAATATGTCTTTTCTTAAGTATTACATTTACATCTCTTCTCAGGAAAGATCGCCGCTACCTTATTAAAAAATTGCCATGTGGACTAAAGGAATACCTCATAGTCATTGTTTTGAGTGAGGAAAATGCCTAACGCACTTAGGGAGACCAAGTTCCCTGTTGCGTGGGGCTTACACCAAGTTTTCTGTTGTTTGGAGCTTGAACCTACTTAAAATCTCACTTTGTCGAGGTGAAAACTCCATCCGGGAACCGCTGTTTGGGTTACTTTAGGATGGCACCTTATAATTAGTTTTGATAGGATGCCACCCTTGTTTCAGTCTCACTTTTCTTTGTTTTGAACACCCTTTCCATGAACCTGGGTATCTCCTGCCAGCGGTCGTTTTCGGACAACATTATTTCCACAACATTGTCCAGCTCTCATTGTCAAGCTCTGTTGAGCATCGTCTTCGGCAGAGTCTTGATTTACACCAAGTTTTCTGTTATCTGGAGCTTGAACCTAGTTAAAACCTCACTTCGTCAAGATGAAAACTCCATCCGGGAACCGCCGTTTGCATTTGTTTAGGATGGCACCTTATACTTAGCTTTGATTGGATGCCGCCGTTGTTTCTGTCTCACATTTCTTTATTTACAACACCCTTACTAACAACCTGGGTATCTCCTGCCAGCGGTCGTTTTCAGACATTATTTCCACAACATTGTCCAGCTGTTATTGTCAAGCTCTGTTGAGCATCGTATTCGGCAGAGTCTTGATTTACACCAAGTTCTCTGTTGTCTGGAGCTTGAACCTACTTAAAACTTCACTTCGTCAAGGTAAAAACTCCATCCGGGAACCGCTGTTTGCATTACTTTAGGATGGCATCTTATAATTAGCTTTGATCCAATGCCGCCTTTGTTTCGGTCTCATATATTTTCAACACATTTTGCCCATTCTGGCCAAGTATGTATTGATGAACCCATGTTCCCTGAGGAACTGTGTAAGGTTGTAGTTCATCTTACTGTGGTCGCGGTTTATCCAGTCCGAATCAATTTCCTTACCCACCGTTTTGTCATATTATTTCGCCAACGTTTTTGCTACTTCGGTCGAATTAGCGCCTCTATATCTAACAGGACTGGATTGCGAGAAGAAATTTCTGAATTGATTCAATGTAAATAATCTCTATCTAAATTTGGACAAAAATTTTGCACTTGGCGTTAAGAGAAGGAACAAAAGTTTACTATTATTATAACAATAGAAAACTTATAAAGCAGGTTCAATCAACTAAATTCTTGGGACGATGCCTTAAAAGTAGTCTCAGTTGGGAGACTCATACTAATCAACTTTGAGAAACACTTACTTTTTAATCTTACTCTAGTTATAGATAATCTTAGGTAGCTAATGAGAAAATCGTTTTGGCATATTATTGTCCTAACTTTCAGTCCAGAGTAACATATGGTGTTATTTTTTTGAGCCGTCTCAGTTTCTGCAAAAAGGTTTCTTGTGCAGCAAAAGACTGTTATACGAAACATGGTTAGCATCTTAAGAAGAGTTACTTGTCATCTCTATTTCTAGAAACTGAAATTTTTAACAATTACTTGCATTTATATTTGTGAAACTTTAATATATGTGACACAAAATATTACTTCCTCTAAAAGGAATAAATATTATCATCATTACAGAATCCGTAATAGTAATTTTCTTCTAGATCGGCACATCATTTAACTACATACGAAAGATCTCCCTATTATGTGGGTATCATAATTTATAATGCTACATCTGTGTATGTAAAAACTGCAACCAGCTTGAAATTGGTGTAAAATTGAAGCAGAACCTAATAAATATTGTTTTTATTCTACAGATGAAGATTTGAATGTATAAATCATTTGGTTTCGCCTTGTTTCCTTATGGATTGTGTGTTCTTTCCCAGTTCATTTCTCTTTTCTTTCTTGGATAGATGGTGGTCCTTTTGATTCCTCTTATATCTTATTTCTTAAATAACATTATATTCTGTTCTTGTTTTTCTTTTGACTTGTCTTATACTTACCGCAAAGGTTTTTCTAGACTAAATAAAATAATTTAAATTTTTAATAAATTAAATCAAGAAAAAGTTATGCATGGTAACTACATTTATCGATATCCACATAGCAAAAAGGAGAATAGTTTTCTATAATGAATTCTCTGAAATTGCGTCTAGATCATTTTAAATGTCGTTTTGCACATAGCAATAAAATAATTTTACATGCACCAACAATGAATATTGTCCTTGAAGTGCTCGCCATTAAAGATTGAATATGCTCTTAGAAACGAGTCAATTCAAAGGTAGTAGTGTCATTGAATAACCTTAAAAGAATAAATTTTTTTATTTTTATTTAGTGCGGATTTAAAGGTTCTTCATATTAGAAATGGATTTATTATGCTCTAACAGAATGACTCTGGAATCTTATCATAAGTTTGCTACTATGCAAGTAAATAAGTGAAATACAACGACAGCAAGTTTTAAAAATAACTAGTAGCTATTACACAGTCTGTCTCAGAGAAAACGGAACTTTTTTAAAATAAAAACGAAAGCCTACTATTTTTTTTTTATTCAAAGTAGTCGCCTTAGGCTTCAAAACAACGTTTTGCATGGTCAATTAACATGTCAAATGAATTTTTTAAGTTCATCTTTAGAGATGTCCTTCGAGATCGTTGTCGACGCCTTTTTAATAGCTTCGACGTCGCCATAACGCTGTCCTTCCATCGGCAAATGTAACTTGAGGAATAGACAGAAATCACAGGCGGCTAAATCCGATATCTAATTTAATGGTTAAAATGCCATTTTTAGTTAGAAAATCAGTGATAAGCGTCGGGCGATGAGATAGTGCATATAACGAACACCAGCTACCATTTTTACGATATTGAGGGCGCACGCGACGAATACGCGCCAAAAGACGCTTCATAACACCAAGATAATATACAGCATTGACTGTATGACTAGTTGTTACGAAGTCTTTGTGCACACTGAATTTCTAATCATAAAAGCAAATCAACATTGTCTTGACTTTTGACTTCTCCAAACGGCTTTTTTCGGTCTTGCTTCGCTTGGATGCTTCCATTCAGAGATTCGACGCTTAGTTTCTGGATCATATTGAAAACACCACGTCTCATCGCCAGTTACAATAGAATACCTGAAGTTTTCGTCCTTTTTTTAGTCTTTAATCAAGTCTGTACAATGTTGAATTTAGTTAGCTTGTATGGTACAAACCTTGCACGAAAATTTCTTAGTTCCAAATGCTATGAATTGAATGTTTGGAAATATTTAATTCCATTTCCACCTATCGAAATGAGGATTTCGGCTCGTTTCTGCTAAATTCAGGCACTAGTTCGATGTTACTTTCCGTAACCACAGATTTTTTGCAACAGAATGTTTGTCGTCATTTATGTCCGTGTGACGGCCGCTTTAAAGCATTTATACCACTCATACGCACTCGTGCGCGATAAACACGCATCACCACACACTCGTTTCATCAAATTAAACGTTTCAGTAAACGATTTACCGAGTTTAAAACAGAATTTGATATTTGCTCTTTGTTCAAAATTCATTCTTCGATCAGTGCTAAATACACAATTACTTTATGCGCAATTTCTCTGCTTCTAATGATGCGAATGTCATGATATTTTGACATAACATTGGTGAAAGATCTACCTTACTGATGCGTATTTTTTTAGTAGATGGTGCTACTAAGAATTTCGGTTTTCTGTATGACAGACTGTATCTAATTATGATTAGATATAAAGAACGTTGACAATGATCCAAAGTGGTATATAAATTAGTTTGTTCTCTATGATCTTTTTAGTAAAAAAAATGTTTATGAAAAAGCTAGTATGATGCCCAAGTAATTGTTTTAAAATTAGGCGAACTTCCACAAGTGGAACAGGCAATTGCCTGCAACAAGTTCGAGATATAGGAGTTCCAAATTGTAGAGAAAAACAGTTCGAAATCTAACATTTAGTTACTGTAAAAATTGCAATGTTTCCCTATAGAAAAGTTACTACAATTTAGACGAGTTAATAGAAAATAACACAATTTAATATTTTATACAAAAATCCGTTATAAGTGATTGTTTGTTTAGTTTCTTTACTTCAAGGCCTAACTTGTACGTCAATCTAATGCAACTAAAAACAGTCGAATGATATACATATGTATACAGTCGTTAGGTTGTGGTGAATAATAATAAGAAAAATTCAGAAAATTTTTCCGTTTTGCACTTATTGAATAATCTATTCATGAATTCTATTATGAGGAGATCTTTTATTGTAAAAAAATCGCTGTCAACACTTTCAGTATGGAAGACTGTAATTCTATTTCTTGCACTATCATAAAAAAGCATTGTAAATCCAACGAAAAGACTGAAATTTAATAGGCATATAAAGACCAAAGTTGAATTTGATGGAGCATGTGGTTGATTAACTTAATCACTAAGGTTGATATATAACTTCTTTCCACATTAACTTTCGTAATTCTGTATTTCGACAACTTAGTTGTGGAAGGGGGTTATATGTATATCAACCTTAGTGATTAAAAAAAATATATAAAGACCGACTTTATTAGCTATCGCTTCTACCCATTCTTTTATTGATCATAAGTTTTCTGCGATTTTCGATTTTATAAAATTTCTAACCAATTCAACTGTTTTTCTTAAAGTCTTAAACCTTTGCCATAGTGTTGTATGACTTTCGCTTGAAGAGGAGCGTAATGTCGACGGTAATAATAATCATAATAAACGAATTTGTCCGCAATCTAATTTGTTGCGTTAAGATATGGTCTTGCCAAGGTAGTGTTTTAGCACCCACGTTGCATAAGTAAGAGGAAGAATGCTTGAGGATAATAGAAGGGAAAATTCTTAGAAATGCATCGGAGCTAGTAAAGCTTGCAAAAGGTGACTGCCAACCAAAAATGAACTTTGATTTATTAGGGGCATTGGCCACCGAGGGTGCAATGATTAGGATACGTGGGATGTCTTTTAAGTTTTGCATAGTGGAACATAGAGGTTTCCACTAATCAAATGTCAGTACAAAAATTAACGTCCATCTTTAGTTAATATAAATCCAAAGTTTCAGTTCGATAGTCATAGTGTTGTAGCTACAACGAACTGTCAAAGTTGACAAGTTAATTGAAAAATGGAATTATTTTTTATAATTTTTTATAATTTTCGAAGACAACCACATCACCACACCACATCAGTCAACAATTTCTCGTTAGTATGGAGAATTCAAACGTGGACGGATTAGTCTTAGTAACGATCTAAGAGCATGTTCACCAAAAACGGCAGTCGCTAAGAAAAACGTGGATGCCGTGCGCAAGATCATCAACGAAGATCGACATGTGACATTATCGCCAGATTCAAGCATTATAGCATTATTAAGAATTCCAAGGACCTCAATTTGAGAAATTCCGCAAGAAGAATTGTGTGTAAAAAATTAGTTTCCCATTGGATACAGTTTCTTTTGACCGAAGAACAGAAAGCAGTTAGGGCGAATTCGTTTAAAAACACTCTAGATCGCAGCAACGCTGGAAACTCTAAAAACGCGTACAACATTATCGGTGAAGATAAATGTTGGATTTACTCATTCGGGTCAGAAAATAAACGCCAGTCGTCTGTTTGGGTGTTCCAAGGTGAAGAAAAGCCAACAAAGTCATCCGTTCACGAAGTGTCTCCAAAAAGAGTCGCGATATTTGTCTCGAAAGCATATCATGTAGCAACAATTCCTCTACAAGATCAAGGAATATATATATATATATATATATATATATATATATATAGAGAGAGAGAGAGAGAGAGAGAAGGGCCATGATTAGAGACACATTCTATACTTCAGTGAAAACCCGGAATTTGGCAAAGAAGTGACAGATCCAGGGCAAGATAGTTGTAGGAAGTGGAGAAGGACATAAGATGTGCTGCGGTTAGAGAATGGAAAGAAAAAACGGCAGATAGAAGGTCATGGCGAAGTTTAAGTAAAGAAATATGAAGCACGAGAATGGGAATTAATCTATTCCAACCATATGAGATCTAGAAAAAGCTTCAATGAAGCGGAGCAACCCTGTATAGCATATATGGGCAGCGACCGGCCCGCTGAAAGATTTGAAATATGAACACTACTTTAAAATGCACTACTTTTAAACGCGGCCCGCGAACGTGTTTGCACATTAAAGTTTGGCTCACAACATGTCAAAGGTTGCCCATACCTGCTGTATAGGATCTTTAGCCACTATATAGTATTAGTTGGTCATTAATATATTCCAATTAATACTAGCAGCAACTATAAGCTTCATTTACGGCTAACAACTGGCAATGGTTCACTATGTAGCAAATTCAGAGTTAAAAATTTTGTTTCAATACAATACATTTTTTTGTATTGTATTGAAACAATATTTGTGAAACAAATATGGTGTAGAAGGAAATTTATTGATTTGTTTCACGGTAATTAACCTGTCACACGTAAATGCGATACTATAATTATTACGTCATATTACAATTATAGAAATAGAAAAAAGAAAATCGACAATTTATGGAGTTCGATAATGGAAATTCGTTATATTGTTATTGAAAGGTTGCATTCGTGAATAGACATTTCTAAGCAATTTATAATTATTATTTATGACTGTTTTAATATTTTAATATTCTGCGAAGATACATTCGTTTAGAAAAAAAAAAAAAAACTAAAGGATTCGCCACAATTTCGAATGAATGGAATGTATGAAAACAATATTTATTGCTTACGGTTCCTTAATAGAATTGTAAATTCGATGATTAACACATATTTTCACACGCACTTACGTATTTGTGAATTTATGTTTTTCCAATGTCGAATTATTGACAATGCAATGATTCACTTAGTGTAATATTAAGAAATTTGATGCTACATTTCCTGTCTTGAGAATTTCAGAACGATACTAGAATAGCAAATGACGAGAATGACGTTCAAACTGATATAGATGCAATTTCGTCGTTCATTGCAATGTTTCGAAATTATTTCTACCACATTTTATGCAGTTATCCATTCTTAGAAGCCAGTCAATCATCAAACCAAACCTTCCACATTTCTAATGTAATATGTCAGGTTGGTTTATAGTCATTTTTTATCTCTTAATATAGGGTTGTTTCAATAGATTTTGTGCACGATAATGTTCAGGACTGTTTGTTTTATATATTTTCAATACATTATTATATCAATTGGGAGACAATAATGTAAGAATTATGTTATGTTTTCTTCATCTTGGCTACCGGACTGGAACCGCGACATCGACAATCATGGCACCGACGCTTCTTCACCACTTGGGACATCGTCAGGGTTTAACAGTCGCTCTGAAACTAGTATAAGTCTGCGGTAAGGTGTGTATATATATTGGTTTATATATTTATATATTGGTTACGGGCTTCGGCGCGACTGTTAAGCCCTGATGATATTCCATACAAGTGGTGACGAAACGTCAGTGCCAGTATTGTCAAAGATGTGGTTCCAGTCTGGAAGCGAAGATGAGGAAAGTACAGACAACGACCGCGAAAGTATACGACCCAGTCTATATTATTTTCTTATTTAAACCTCATAATGCTATCGATTGTCTCTTACTTCTATAACAAATATCAATTTTAACACTCAGGATAAAAGCCCGTTATTCAAATACGTTTTATTTAGCATTTTCTAGAATTTCAAATTCAAAATTCACTTATCTGTTTTACTAATAATTTTAATCAAAATGATGATTATTGTGATGTATGTAAATTGTTGTTCTTTACAAAAATTGTAGGCTACAATGGCTGAGCATTTCAGTCCTTATACATATGTAAATTCATTTAGTTACTATTCTTGTATAACCTTTTTAACATTTATTTACATATATATATATATGTGTGCGTGTGTGCGTGCGTGTGTAGATGTATTTTGTTGAGTTTCAAGCTGCACTCTCATCTTCTGGAGCTGGTTTATCGTTGAAGATCGTCGGTTGTTATTTAGACGATCTTTAGCATCAGTAAGCGACAGACCAGCGTCAGAAGATGACGAGTGAGATCTCGTTGAAACTCTTTTACAACAATTTCATTTACTTTTGTAAATCGTTCTTTCTTATATGCGCTATGTACTACTTTTACTGCTGTTGCTGTTTACACTTGTTGGACAATAAAATATATTATTATTAATTGATTTCTTCGTACCTAGGTTTCATACTAGATTGTTCGCAACTTTTTTAATACCTAGGGCAAAAACCAATGTCTTTTACAAGGCTTTACTGATACATACATACACTACCGCTCACGGAAGTATGGACTTAAACTATATCAAGCAACAACAAGAAAAAAAATAAAAAATATCAACGAAATTGAACAAAAATTAATATTTATTGATTCTCTATATAAAAGAAATAAAAATTACAATTCATTAAACTTATTCCTAATATACTTATATATTATATTAATTATACTTTCTTTTCATCGAAGAAACCAGTGTTCGCGGCAATTACAACTTTCGTTATTCGGGGAATTTTTCGATTATTTTTCTTATTACATCTGGTGTAATGTTATTCCATTCTTTTTGTAAAATATTCTAAAGCTTTTCCTTCGATATTGGACATTTCTTTCTAGCTCTTCTATCGAGTTCATCCCATAACAATTCAATGGGGTTGAGGTCCGGACTCTTAGGCGGGCATGTCATTATTTTCAAAATATTTTCAATTTTGTCCGCCTTAAGGTAATTTTTGCACAACAACGACGTGTGTTTGAAGTCATCATCATGCATAAATTCAAAATTATTACCGATTAATTGCAGGCCTGACGGTAAAACATGATTTTCCAAAATTTCTCGGTAACTCTCCTTTCTCATAATCTATTTTTATCAAATCTCCCATTCCGGCTAATGAAAAACAGCCCCAGACTACAGCAGAACCACACCCATGTTTCACCGTTGGACTTATGTAATTTGAAAAAATTTTTTCCCGTGCCCATCGTCTGACGAAAATTCTTCTCTTTTGCTCGAACACTTGAAATTTCGATTCATCACAGTATGTTCTACCACTCATTAATTGTCCAATTACGGTGTAACCTTGCCCATTGATGTCGTTTTTGCTTACTTCCACTAATAGTCGTTTCACTGTACTCAAAGAAATTATTTAGCACGGCCCTGATTAAATTGGGCTGTTATTTCAGCTGCCGTTAATTTTCTATTTCTTTTGATAATTAATTTAATTCTTTCGTCGTCAGTTTTGGAAGTACCTCTCGATGGTCCCGGCCGATTATGGTCTTCCAGACTGTCAGTGTTTTGAAACCGACGAATTGTGAGATTCACTGTTGATTTTTTCACTTTTAATTTTTCGCCAATACCGCGAACTGAATACCCCTCACGATGTAAAGAAAGTATCGCTGATCGTGATCCATTATCGAGGGGCTTCCCCCGTGGTATTTTGTAAACAGAAATTACACTATTCGCTTACAAAATAGACAACTTCACACAAGCACGTTTTGTGATCTACTGATGGGTTCAAGGAGGTAGTAATAGGGTAACCGACTCATTTCAGTTAAATTTCTACATTTTAAGACTCTTCTTAATGACTGTACCACTAATCCTGATTGTATTCAGTTGGAATTATCGTACAATGCTATTGAGATGCAATATCAGGTAATTATAGTTATTGTTAGATAAAAATGTTTCTATCATATTATTTGGAGAATATATGCAAATACAATACCTATTTGAATTAGAAATCTTCTTAAGGATAAGGTATAATAATACTGTCGCTATTTATTGGCATTAATATAATTTTTATGACCGTTATATAAAATTTTATCAAGTGTCCATACTTCCATGAGCGGGTGTGTGTGTGCAGAAATGCCAATGAGTTATACTTGGTTCCTTTTCTAATACAGCACCAATCAACATTTATTGTAACGTACATTTAGTTTTAAAATAACTTATATTACCTGCAATTAACTGCATTTATTATTCTTAAATTAAGTAATATGTCCTGTAATTGGATTGTTATCTGTTGGGCATTAAAAATTATTATTATAACTATTTATATTATTATTATTATTATTATTATTACTGATAATGTTCATAATTGCATCTAACACGGTAATCTTAATTTCACGAATTGTTTTTTAAAGTAGCGCAGTTTTCTGGTCGTTTTCTCGAACTTAAAAAAATATTTATTCGCATGATTAATTAGCTTAAAACAAAATTCAATATTGTCATAGTCCGCTTTCTTTAAAAAACATAAACACATACTTACGCGCGTACATATACGCTAACGTAAATTCGTACCTGTT
Organism: Dermolepida albohirtum; assembly: GCA_031893035.1. Taxonomy (NCBI): domain Eukaryota; kingdom Metazoa; phylum Arthropoda; class Insecta; order Coleoptera; family Scarabaeidae; genus Dermolepida; species Dermolepida albohirtum. Next base: position 81,777 of record JAVIWB010001542.1, on the reverse strand, counting down.
TATGCAGATTTGCAAGAGCGTAAACTTCTATGGATGATGTTCTTCTAACGTACAAAAAAACCTGTATAACTTTGCTGACGTCAATATACTGTAGACAGCAAGCGACATTGGCCTTCGCCATCTTAAAATTAATAGCCATAAGTGTGGATTCCCCTTCGACTATGATAAGAAAAAAAAAGTGTTCGGGTCGATATATATAAGACAGGTCTCCGCGCTAAGCCAAACATTAATATACGAACAGTGTTACTGTGAAGTTCTACAAACAAGTTTATATTCGTTATACTCGCTTTAAAATTTTGTGCATTTTACGAGTTGAAGCATCGAAGATGTACACAAATCCCTTTAACCGTCCTCATTGCATCATTCGCCAGGTGATCGACCGCATCTTGCACCCCGATCACAACAACAACAACAAACTGAAATCGAAGAATTTGTCGAAGGAGAGTTTGAAGAACGTGGATTCTTACAAATACAAGTGCAATTCTCACCATATTCAATCCGGACTATTAATCTCTGGAAAATGAACCCTTGCAGTGAAGGCCTATGTGCTGTTTTGGATTTGATTCACGATACATAAGGTAACTTTCATTTTTAAACTTCATTCTCTAATTTCTTTCAATAAATTAATATCGAAGGAATATCTGATTTAACTAAAGAAATGTAATCAAGTACATATTTTGAATAGAATTTTCTTTTTGTTACAGACAGTATCGTTCTTGGAATGTGAGCTTGAGATGATATTTATGCGGTTAGATTAGAGTTACTTTCGCTACGTGAAGAGGGTTAGATTACCAATGAAACTTGGAGTACTGTACTTAATATTTGATGTACTTAAGCCACTCATTATGAGTATTATTTGTAATTCATCGAATTATATGTAAATGTGTAATGTACACATATATTATTGAACTATTAATTATAATAAATAATTATTTTATATTCTTGTGTTTCATTTATTAATTTATGTCGATAACTTAACTATTTAAAAAAAATGTATAGTTGAAGTCTCGTTTACATTATTGTGAGTCCAAAGATATAAAAATACTTTCCATTCAAGTGAAAATACTAATGTTTTAGATGAGGGTACTTACAAGAAACAATTAATAATTTCCTTCCGTTCCTTTCCTTCTGTTTCCTTTAAAAAAAGTATTTTTTAATATTTTCTTCGGTATTTGTATTTAATTCCAACGGACGTCGTAATAGTCTACTTTTTCCATAAAAATATATTTCTTAATTCTTCTAATAAAGATACGTAAAGAATATGATTAATTATAAATAGTGTTACAGAAGTTATTGCATTGGTTAGGAAGCAGAATAAAATGTAAACAAACTATGGTCTTTATAACGAAGTAGTAGGACATTACCCTTTATAAAAATAAAATAATTGATTAAAGCTTAAGAGTTTGTATAATAACACATGGATCAATAAGTCCCGAGACTAACCCATAGATGGCGCTCGTAGTAAACCAGTAACCACGTCTTTCTAGAGTACTAACCTTTGCTTGAAACGTGTCAAAATTTTAAGTCGATCGGACCAGAAACAGCTGAGTTATCGAGGTTGGAGTAAAGTCGTTTTGTAGTTTGTTTAAACAATGGAAAAAACCGAGTTTCGTGTTCTGATAAAACATTGTTCTTTAATGGGTAAAAACACCACGCAAGCAAAACAATGGATTGAAAATTGTTACCCGGACTCTTGTCCATCAAAAGCAACGATTTGTCGGTGGTTTGCCGAGTTTAAACGTGGTCGTACCGACACAAATGACGCGGAACGCTCGGGTAGACCTGTGGAAGCCGTTACACCGGAAAATGTGAGTGAAGTGACAAAAATTATAATGAAAGATCGTAAAGTGAAGCTCCGTGAGATTGCTGAGATGACACAGATATCATATGGAAGTGTATTTACTATCCTTCATGAAAAATTGAGCATGAAAAAGGTTTTTTCCAAGTGGGTGCCGCGATTGCTCTCGATGGAACAAAAACAGCAACGAGTCGATGATTCAGAAAGCTGTTTATCGCTATTTACTCGCAACAAAAAAGATTTCTTGCGTCGTTACGTGACCATGGACGAAACATGGATACATCACTACACTCCAGAGTCGAAGCGGCAGTCATCTGAGTGGCGCACAGCTGGCGAAAGCCGTCCCAAACGTCCGAAAACGCAGCAGTCAGCTGGCAAAGTTCTGGCGTCAGTTTTTTGGGATACACATGGCGTGATTTTCATTGACTACCTCGAAAAAGGTAAATCGATCAACAGTGATTATTATATTGACTTACTGGTGCTTTTGAAGGAGGAAATCGCAAAAAAACGACCGCACATGCAGAGAAAAAAAATCCTTTTTCACCAAGACAATGCACCCTGCCACAAGTCGATGAAAACAATGGCAAAATTGAACGAATTGGGTTTTGATCTGCTTCCCCACCCCCCATATTCGCCAGATTTAGCCCCCAGTGACTACTGGCTCTTTGCTGATCTTAAAAAAATGCTCCAGGGAAAAAGATTTGGCTCAAATGAGGAGGTCATCGCTGAAACTGAAGCTTATTTTGAAGCGAAAGATAAATTTTTTTATAAACATGGTATTGAAAAATTGGAAAAGCGTTGGAACCATTGTATCACCCTAAAAGGTGATTATGTTGATGAATAAAAAAAAATTTTGCAAAATAAATGTTGTTTTCATTGTTAGTCTCGGGACTTATTGATCCATGTGTTATTCTTCGTTTTATTTATCGTAATCATTTAATAATAAATAAATATTTGGCGAGAATCCTCTAAATGAGATTAGATTACGATTATTCACCAAACACAAAGAATCATGGTACCAATAGGTCAAATACCTTGTACCGACCATAGGTAAATTAAATCTCTCATGCAAATAAAGTAAGCGGATACATTATTGATATTAGCTATCATGCTTTCATTGGTTTAGCTTTAGATAACGGTAAAATGTTGGATAAATATTATAAAGAACATCTACTTTTTATTTAGAAAAAACTTAAATAACACAGGCCAACCATGAAAAAATTTTTTGTATAAATTTGGCTCCCCTTTACGTTTTTTGACGTGCTGAATCCGAAAATGAACTTTAAAATACAACTGGAAGTAAAGTTTCCCTGCGTGTTTACTTTACGTTATTTGTGCATTGTAAGCGTAAAATAATACCTTGGTCTCTACAGCTAATTGGTAGTAAATGCTCAAAGTGTACTTTTGAGTATCTGCGTGAGTAATGCAAAGAAAATCACGAAGGCATATAAAGGGTTTTCCAATAGGGACTTGACAACTTTTAATTCAATTTGTGAACGCACCCTTTCACTAACCATCGAACTGTCACTGTCAATTTATTCAGTAAACTTAACATTTTCATCATGGTAAAGTACACGCACGAACAACGTCTGCAAATTATAAAAATTTACTACAGACATTCGGAGTCGGTGACCGCTACTTTAAGAGCGTTAACTCCGATTTTCAGTCGCAATTCTCGCCCTAGTAGACAGGCAGTAACAAGTTTAGTGCAAACATTTGAGTCTACATATTCGTTGTGTGATGTTGCCGTGCCAGTGAGCCAACGGGTTGGTCGAAGTGTCGAAAATATCGCTGCCGTTGAAACGTCCGTAGCAAATGATCCAAATCAGTCAATTCCACGGCGTTCTCAAGACTTGGGCATCGCCCAGACCACTTTATGGCGAATTTTGCGTAAGGATCTTTGTTTACACCCATACAAAATCAAGCTGACTCAAGAATTGAAGCCGATGGACCATTTGAAGCGACGTACGTTCTCCGATTGGGCTCTGGAAAAGATGCGCCAAGATGATTAATTTCATCGCAAAATCATTTTCAGTGACGAAGCTCATTTTTGGCTCAATGGGTTCGTCAATAAGCAAAATATGCGTTATTGATCGGGTGAAAATCCACATGTGCTTCATGAAACACCACTTCATCCACCAAAAATAACTGTTTGGTGTGGTTTGCATGCCGGCGGCGTCATAGGGCCATATTTTTTCGTCGACGATAATGATCGTCACGTTACTGTGAATGGTAATCGTTATCGCGCCATGATTACCGATTATTTTTGGCCCGAATTGGAAGATATGAACTTGGACAACATGTGGTTTCAGCAGGACGGTGCTACAAGCCACACAGCACACCTTACAATCGATTTATTGAAGAGTAAGTTTGATGAGCGTGTTATCTCAAGAAATGGACCAGTCGATTGGCCGCCTCGTTCGTGCGATTTAACGCCTCTAGACTTTTTCTTTGGGGCTACGTCAAGTCATTGGTCTATGCCAACAAGCCGACAACGTTGGAAGAGCTCAGAGCCAACATTGAACGCGAAATAGCAGCCGTTTCGGCCGAATTGTGTGGCCGAGTCATCGAAAATTGGGTCCAACGAATCGACCGCTGCAAAGGTGCCCGCGGTGGCCATATGAACGAAGTCGAGTTCCATTCATAAATGTTTTGATTGTACTTCAACCCGATAATAAAGCTTTTGAAATATCTCAAATGGTCTGCATTTTATTTTGAAAAAAAGTTGTCAGATCCTTATTGGAAAGCCCTTTACTTTCTAATCTGGGATGGTGCATTTTTTACAATCAGATTTAAATTTTTTCTCTGACAATCTTGGAGCTGTAAGTGAGGAACAAGGGGAGCGTTTCCACTAAGATATAAAGGAGATGAAGGAACGCTATTAGGGTCGTTGAAATGTCAACATGACGGGAGATTACTGTTGGACCCTTATACGAGGAACCCCAGATTCATCATGTAAAAGGAAAAGCTCCACTCGATCTTTTATCGCGAAGAGGTTGAGGAAATACAAAACTTTAGATTAATAAGTAAAAAAACTGTTCATATTCAAACTAACACTACCATTGTAATAATAAAATGTTAAATTTTTCAATTATACTCTGATAATAGATTACGTACCTTTAAATCTTAACTATATATTTTAATACTATCATACCCACCAAAAGATAAAGATTGGGAAACATTGGTACGTGGTAGAAAAAAGCTGATTGAAAATTTGGATCCAGCACACCAAAATACATAAGAAACAGGTTGTTGATGTAGAGTGAGGTAAAAATTTCTTGTAGTATTGTGTCATTAGTATGCTTTTCAGTGTCGACTCAGTCATACCCCTACTACGATGTAAAAATATGTTGGTGTATTTGGAAAAGGAGCGTTCTGTATTTAATGATGTGATGTTTGCATCATATTCGCACTCTTGATTTTCAGTTAAACTCTTGTCCATAAGTCCATAGTTCGAAAATCGGCATTCTAATTTATAACCACTATTTATCGGTTGTTAATCTTCCTATACTATCTGTTAGATTTCCAAACGGGGCTTTGAGATAATATACTATATTTAGTGCTTTATGTGTGGTGACTGGGAAACGTCCGAAGAAACATGTTTAAACTCACAAATGCGGTTTGGGGATTTGATAAAAACTTTTTTGGTAGAATCTATAAATTGGTCTACTTTTGGAAAACTGTTTTTAATATATTCAGCTACAAGATGACATGCATGGAACAAACAGGTTACATGAAGCAGTTGAGAGTAAGATTGTTTTAGTAACTTTAACCATATTCAAACCCCCATCTGCAAGTAACATTACAAATGGGGTTGCCGATATATTGAACTTCCCAAAGGTATGTTATATTTTCGCGTGTCTTCTGTTATATTCTACTATGTAAAAGAAGAGCCAAGGAATTTTCGTACCTTTCTAAAGTGCGCGCTAACACATTTAAAATACTATTCTTTCTTGTAAATGTCCTCGTTGTTTCATCTACCGTCAGCTATATTTTTTGATATTTTAACTGTTTTTATTTGATCCGTAATCGTGTTTTTCACCCGACGAGAATTATACTATAATTGACCTGTTGTTGGTAATTTACATTCAGGACCGCATTTCCCATAAAAGTTTCGAAATTCTTCATTGTCTACAATATTTTGTGGAATGTTGCACACTTTTAACATAAAAATAAAGTCATAAAAATTTATAATATGATACATCACGTTGCGCATTTAACCGGTGTTGTTTGCTATTAACATTAATAATCAAAATCAGTTTATGATGCACACTAAAATTTCCTAATTCTCAATAATTTAAGCCGGCGGATCAAAGACGCGCATTTCTGTAGTTTACTGGGACATTTGCACATAGTAAAACTTTATTATAGGAATAGCTGTTCCCTCTTTGATCACGTTCGATAATAACCTTTTTTGTACACTTATTTCTTTTTCTGTTATTGGATCACAAAGTATGTAATAAAATATAAAGGTTTATGACCCTTATTGTCCTTTATGTACTGGCACCTAAAGTTTAATAGTTATTTTTATTGCACCCAAGTCTGAATAAATGTAAAGGCATTTATATTTAGTCAGAATTCACCAAGCTGTCGTATTATACACAACAATTTTAGTAACTATAGAGAGACCTATCGCATTCTTCAATTAAGTAGCTTCATTAACAAATAACTATTTCACACATCGTGAAACTTGTATCAAATTGTAAATTGTTAATAATTGTATCAAAAACGAACGAGTACATAAATGTTAAATAAATAGTTTTGTTTTAGTGCTTGTGTTTTGTCATATTATTATTAATTGTCGCCAATCAATTTAGCAAAATCCGGCGATTTACGACCGTAATTAGGGAGGTCAACGTTGAGTTAGTGCCTTCAAACGTAAAGTGCTAGGTTTCAACGGAGGTATTGTGTTACAAGACATGGTGATTCCAAGAGTAGGATGATGAGAATCTTTAGGTATTGGAGCCACAGTTATGTATGGCCACTAACGTATATTACAGTCGATCGCCGGTGTTGGTTATTGTTTGTGTTCAACTGACTTCGACTTAAAAGACTTATAAAGTTTAGCATAATAATAGGCTTCCGAAGATTAGCGGAATGAGTGGTGTTAAAATAAGGTGCAGCGAAGTCACTCAAAGTCAATACTTTCTTATTGAGTAAGAATAGTCCAAACTTCAAGTATTCATTGGCGGTAACGTCGGGTGGTGAATATAAAATCTCAATATTTACATTTCGTTGAAATACCGAATTATGTTTATAAGTGGAACCAATTGACTTGAGAAGGACATATCGACAAGGATGGATCGTAATTGATTTCCTAAAGCTAGAAGGACACCATCACCGCACGATCTTCATTTTAAATTTTTGTCAAAATAAAAAGTTTTGAATTATGACTTCGTAACATGTAAAACAGTTATTCATCACATCGTCTATTCCGAAGTTATTTTGTATTATATTGAACAATTTGTTTTATAATATTATTTCCTACCTTTAACTGAAGTTTGGCGACAGGTAATTGCCTCCAATATTAATTATTTTCAAAAAAAAATGATAATTATTATATTATTTGATATTTGCACATGGTGGACAGTAAATTTATTATGAGCGCGTGTTCAGCTAGCTTATGCTCTGTAATAAGTAGAACAACAATTAATATTAGTTTGGGATGAGCATCAAAAGTACAGGACGTGTGCCAAGCTGAAAGAAAGATTATTAGCGAAAATAAAACAACAGGGTTGCCCTTAAATTTTTTTTTACTTACTAATTTAAGTCAATTCTTGAAGTTTGAATATATTAATATAAAAACAATTAATAAAGCGAAAGCAATAGAGAAGATGAAGCAAAATATAAACAATTGCAAATACTATAATAGAAATAAAACAAGTAAAATTTACAAAAGATTTCTTCTTCTGGGCTTCTGTGGTTCCGGGCTGGAACCGATAGATAGTATGGACCACGACCGCGGAAGTCTACGTACCAGGTTTACAAAAGATTTGATTAAAATTAGGCATCGAACGATACGTGATGTATTTGCGCGTGTGTGTGTATATCCTCCACTAGAATATTATACATATTTTGCGATCGCAATTCGAGGATCACTACATGTACATGTACAGTAAAACTTCGCACTGCAGAACAACTATATGTTTTACGGTTGAAGCAAATATATGTAGTAGACTCGATCGTTGCTAGATTAGTAGAGAGTAATTTATTTCGAAGTTGGTCTTTTAAAAAAGAATCGGTAGCCGAATGGTGAGTACTGGTCATGTTTGAAATTAACCAATGAAATAACAAGAAAAGGCACGTCAAAAATTAGAATCAATTAAAAGACGCGATATATTCAATATAATTACCGGACAGGTAGATAATTATGCAGAATAATAAAAGTGTATTCTGTGTGGAAAAAGGATTAAAGTTCGAATTTCTAATTGTATTTAGAAATTAGTTAAAATGAAATTAATATTAAATGTGACTGAGTGAAAAATTACCGAGAATATTCCAAGAAAGGGGAAGAAGGAGAGGGAGTGCAGAAATACGTTCGTTCTTAGAAAATAATCATCGTTGGTTTATTGGAAAACGAAAAAGAGGGTTTTCGGTTTTTTGGTACAGCTATTAACGAACAAAGCGATTTTCCTTGATCTATGTTTCTAATACAAACAATATCATAACAATAATTCATGTATTTAAAATCGAAATGTTTTGATAAAAAAATTATTATATATGGGAAGCCTAACCATAGAATGTAAATTGAAAATATTTACTTCTTTTAAAGTAATTTTTTCCCTTTTTCCATATAATTTTCACTAATCTATTCTCTTTTATTTTGTGCATTATATTACAATTTAAAATGTTTGGAAGTATCTGAAACTTTTATGCGAGGTGCTTACATTTATATTACTTTTGCCAATTAATATAGAACTAAAATTGTATCAAGTTAAGTATTTTAAAACGCATAAAAGCACCGGATCAATCCATTAATGCGTTTCAACCTACTTAAGCGTATTAATAAACAGCGAAGGTACACCTAGAATTTTGTTGATTGCTTTATCGCCTTTCAAATCTGTTTGTCTATATTAAGATATACGTCAAGAAGTTCTCAGAAACAAGATGAAGATAAATACATCCTATAAACAAAATTAGATTTTGAGAAGAGTGACACCATAATTTAGAATCATTTTGCGTACATTCGATGACATTAGCGCCCCTCAAGAGGATTTTGCCAATACTCAGGTTAAAAGAAATTCATCCGTTTATTCGTATTTACTTTTGGCTTCTCAAAAAAGTATAACGTATTATAAATGTTCAAGGTTACCTATGTGTATCGGTGATATATTTTGTGGGAACTCATCTACCTGCAGATACGCGCGTCAATAAATTTATTTTGTTTTTAAATAAGTGGTATATTTATGTAAAAAGTCGAGTTAAACAATAATGAACGTCAATCCGAGAGATGTATTTATTTTAATTAGCCTAAAAAATAACTGTAATTAGAGAAATAATTGATTAATTATAAATATGTGCAAAACAATTGCTACTGCCGTTGATGTAATTGTTTTCAATAGTGTTAATTAAAGAATTACGCTACGAAGATAATTTGATGAAAGGTGGGAGTTAAAATGAAACACTTGAATTACGACAAAGTTTTTTTTTGATTTTACTAGTTTTATAATCGTCAGCATCAAGGTCGTGAAAATACTGCTGTGCTTCTGCTATAACTTCCTTATTTGTCTCGTGTTTCCTTCCGGGGAGAAACAGTTTGAGTTTTAGGAATAAGTGGAAGTCTGAAGAGACTAAATACGATGAATAAGATGGTTTGGGTATCTGGAATCAGCTTTTTCCAAACAATGCGATTGGTGTGTGTGACGACGCATTATGGGATAGCATTTTCTTTCGAGTCATTGTGGGTCTTTCTTCGGCAATGTTAACTTACGCTTTGTCCAAAAGGGCAGCATAATATGTCACTTTGAAGATTTGGTCCTTTACGAAATAGTCAATAAGGTGTTTCTGCTTCGAATTTCAAAATATCGTGGTCATTATCTTTAAGGTCAGAGGAAATATCTTGGAGAATTGTTGAGGTGCCTCTACTGCTGAGATTGCCGTTTCAATTATGACGCATAGTAATGGAAGAAAGTTTTGTCGATCGTAACAAAGCGACCCAAAAAATCTACTGGGTTGATGTTAAAGAGCTTCAAATTGTCGTTGGAGATTCGCGCTCTTTCATGTTTTTGATCTGTATTCAGTAAATGTGGCAGCCCACTGACAGAAAGCTTGGTCATGCCTACTTCGACACACGAAATGTGGTGTGAGTTCAGTAGACATAACTACGCTCTTGACGATCTCCTCCATTTCAATTTTTTAGTGACTTAACACATCATCAATAATCCAGCCCAAACATTTCTGGAATGGTAACACATTTTGTTGGTCTAGGATTTTCCTCATCTTCGAGACTCAGGTTGCTACGTTTACAGTAAGTAATCCAGCGAAAAATTATGGTATTAGAAAGAGCATCGTTGCCCAATATTTGCAGAATATTTGCCGAAATCTCAGTTGTGTTCATCTTCTTAAGAACAAGTACTGAATTGCACCACGAATAGTGATTTTATCTATTTTTTAATTTTCATTAAACACGTCTTCTTTAAACATGCGAAACCGACTGAACCATCATTTGGCAATAGTTTTTTTTGCATTTATTACTGTGAACTAATAGCTTTCATTACTTCGTAGACGTGTTGCCACGTTTTGGTGGTCTATGATATTCTTCATCTTCAAGGCTTATGTTGACAGGTTTAAAGCGAGTAACCCAGCAGCAAATCGAGGACTTTGAAAGAGCATCGTTGCTCGGTGTGTGCATATCCGTCAAAAACTTAGTTGTATTCATCTTCTTAAAAAACAAGTACTGTATTGCATTACGAATAGCGTTTTTATCAATTTTATAATTTTTATAAAACATGTCTTCTTTAAGCATGCGAAATATCCACAACGAAACCGACTAAACCACTCTTTCGTCACACTGTTTGCAATTATTACTGTTAACTATCAGTTTTCATTGGAGGCTAAATATATGTCTGATATATACAATATATAATTCTACGACCTTCTAGAGGAAAAATAGGCTCAATACTATTTCGACAATTTTTTCCGCTTGTTCATAAATTACTATTGTAGGTATTTTATTTTAAAATTGTTAGCAACTCTTCATATTAATTGATTAATAACTTACTTGTACACATTGTTATCGCTACAAAGGTTTACTGCTAATAGAAAAAGCGTCTTTTAAGGCAGTACCTGCTTTTAAGTTTGTTTAGAAAATGTGGTCATTCTATTAGTAGTGTCCACAGAGTGCTGCACAATTTTCTCACTGTTAAGTTAAAACGTCCAAACTGTACAATTTTATAGCGGGATGATATTTAGTATTACTTTTAAATGATAAATTTGCAATGCACTGATCGAGTTTACCAATCATTTAAAAAACGTTACAGCAATAGATTACTTCAATAGCAAATACTACTAAGTTAAACAGAAAAGTCATTTGAGTAAACGACAGACTACGAGGGTGGTCACAGAAGTATCCGACCCAACAAAGAAAACACAAAAATTTTGGAAAGAAATATATTTATTTTTCCACATAATCTCCTTTCAGATCTATACACTTTTCCCAGCGATGTTTAATAAGTTCGATACACTTTTTATAATAAGATCTGTCTTGCTTCTCAAAATAGCCATTAACTGCCGACATCACTTCTTCATCGTTCGAAAATCTTTGACCACTGAGCCATTTTTTCAAGTTTGGGAACAGAAAATAATCCGAGGGGGCTAAATCTGGCGAATAGGGTGCATGAGGTAGCAAGTCAAACTTTAATTAATTAATTTTGGCAATTGCAATAACGGATTTGTGAGCTGGTGCATCGTCTTTATGAAATAGCACTTTCTTCTTACCCAAATGCGGCCGTTTTTGCTTGATTTCATCGCTCAAGCGTTGCCATAAGTTTGCATAATACTCGCCGTTGATAGTTTTTCCTTATTCAAGATAGTCAATGAAAATTATTCCACGCGTATCCCAGAAAACCGATGCCATGACTTTGCCTACAAATGAGACGGTCTCCGTCTTCTTTGGAGCCGGTTTTCCCTTTTAAGTCTATTGTTTTGATTGTTCTTTTGTCTCGGGTGTAAAATGATGGACCCGTGTTTCCTCCATGGTTATGAAATGACGCAAAAAGTTTGATTTGTTGCCGTAAAACTTTGCTAAACACTCAATTAAAACATCTTCACGACCCTGTTTTTGCTCGAGTGTGAGCAAACCCACTACCCATCTTGTACACAGCGTTCTCATGTCCAAATTTTCAGATAACATGTGATGTACCGCACTTTCTGAAATGCCTACTATGTCTGCTAGCTCGCGCACTTTCAGTCGACGATCATCCAGTACCGCTTTGTGGATTTTCTTCACCATTTCGGGAGTCGTCACCTCATTTGGTTGACCACTGCGATGCTCGTCTTGGCAGCTCGTACGGCCTCGTTTAAACTCTGCACCCAACATTTCACTATTCTAAACGAAGGAGCAGACTCATCCAGTTCAGCTTTTATATCGGTTAGGATGAGGCCTTTCAAATAAAAGTATTGTATCACGTAACGATGACCAATTTTCTCCATTTTTACAAATTCACTGAAAACGTTCGTTATTGATGGTTTCCAAACAAATACTAAACAACGTGGCGTCTTCAAACTTGAAGCTTTATATATGCTTTATAGATTGTGTGCTTTCTAATACAGCGATTTTTCAAACAACTACCGCCATATCTGGGTCAGGGCGGGTACTTATGGGACCACCCTCGTATAGTAACATTGAAGTTTTTTCTTATCATTGCGAATAGGTAAACAAACTCCTATTACACATTACGCACATTGTTCATGTTTTTTCAATGAAAGATATAAGAGCTGTGTAGCTAGTTTGACATCGTTACAGCTGGACCTATAAATATAGATCAAAACTTTTGACTTCGATTGTAAACCTTTTTTGTGGTAGTAATTGTGCCGGGTATCTACTGGTCTTATATTTTGGCCAATTACTACACGTTTAAAGTGTATAATACCTGCGCAGATTTACTGCCAAGTAACTTTGTCCCAACTGTAGCGATGTTTATAATTAGTCTCACTAGAGACATAAAACATTGTCTCATTCAATATATTATCAATTATTAATAGCTTTGAGAAATTAAAAAATTGAATTGTCAAAATTTAACTCTCTGCGTTGTACAGAAAGCATAAGTATAAACGATCCTTCTGTTATATAATAATATAGAATTGTAATATACGAGTTTTTTAAACAATAATTCTGCGTCCGTTTCGCCACCAGTTAAACTACTTTTAAACCATCATAACATCAATAATAAATGCAATTTATGACAAACAACGTAAATCTTGTCTCGTATATTTACATATAAATGTAAGATACGTAAATGAATCTTATTATTACATCATATACAATACATTCGTAAATTATTATATTTATGAAGATTAACGATAAAGAAAAGGTAAGTAGTCGTTGGCTGGTAATTACAGTTCGTTACGTCTGCATAGAAGAGAAGGCATTTCATAATCAGTGTTCATTAGACTCATTACAATAAAGACCAATATAAGTTATTATACATATGTACATGTCTCATATAAGTAAGTTTAAATGAAAAAACAGCATTTTTGTAATAAATTTAAAATTTTTGTATTATGCAATTTCATAGATAATTGGGTATATAGTATTTGAAAGAATTGAATTTTTTGTCAGATTGCTAATTATATTTCATACCATTTTAATACGGTTAACAAGAATTTGAATAAATCTTCGATACTGTGAAGATATTTTTTGTGACGTACTCTCTAGAACTTGAAAATACGGTAAAAAATATTCCTACAAAGTAGGAGATATCAACTCATGGTCTTTCGAGCCGGATGGAATCAACATGTGGTACTTCGATCCGGATGCTACTGATTGTGAAGTGCATAAATGATTTATGTAACTGAAAACTGAAAGTAGTTGCACTTTTCTATAACCTTTCCAAAGCATTTTACTCTGTTGACCGCACTTTTTAATAGATAAATTGCATATTCGGGGTTTTAGAGGAAATATTAATTATTGGATATCATCCTACATTTCCAATAGAAAAATCCGGGTTAGGTGTGAAACAGGGTTCCGCATTAGGACCTCTACTATTTATACCTTTACCAATGATTTCCTCAATTACATCTCTTGTTGAAAGATATTTTTATATGCTGACAATACTTCAATTGTTGTATTTGCCGAGATTACTGATATAAAGGTGTTTCAAATTTTGCGTTTTTTTTAAAGAATAAATAAAACACATAATTTTCATTCACTTTCAAAAACCTTTTATTGGTAATTGAAGTATCAGTTATGACATTTATATGCGAAAAATAATATCTGCCAAATGGCCTTCTTTTGCAGCTCCACAGACGTCCACTTTTTTATTAAAATTTTCAATGACATTTCGACATAATTGAGACTATCTCACCAATGACACAAATAATTTCATCTTTCAAAGCGGAAATTGATTGTGGATTGTTTTTATAAACCTGACTTTCCACATAACCCCAAAGAAAATAGTCTAACGGTGTCAAATCACATGATCTTGGTGGCCAATTAACATAACAGTTCCTTGACATTACACGTCCAGGACAAAGTGAGGTGTAGCACCATCTTGTTGAAACCACATATCCTCTAGATCATCATAATGCACACCAAACAGTAACTTCTTTAGGATGCATAGGTTTCTCATGAATAATTCGTGGATTTTCCTCACCCCAGATACGGCAATTTTGTTTATTAACATAGCCACCAAGTTCAAAATGTGCCTCATCGGAAAACATTATTTTTTGAGAAAAATCAGCTGGTTGTTCATTGATGAAATTGACAAATGAACGACGTTTTAAATGATCTAATGGCTTCAGTCTCTGTGTTATTTGAACCTTATATGTCTTCAGAGCTAAATCCTTGTGTAAAATACGCCATGTTGTTGATTCACTAAGTCCAAGTTTTTGCGAACGTCATCTAATTGACATTTCAGGATCTTTAGCAACACTTTCACGAACCAAACCACTATTTTCTTGTGAACGACCACTACGACTGTATTTTTCACTTTTCTGATCTTCCACGGAACCGTTTTCTTGAAATTTTTTAATAATTCGACCAATAATGCTTTCAGGTGGACGATTATGTAAACCATAAAATTTACGTAATTTTCTAAAAACTCTTTTCACAAAACGCTGATTTTCATAAAGTAATTCAATAATTTGAACGCATTGTTTTACCGTGTACGAAGCCGTTTTTATAAATGTCATATATCACACCTTTTAAATGCCTGTATACCCAGAGAAATTCAGTGCGCCATCTATATTTTATTTATTCTTAAAAAAAACCGCGCAATATATATATATATATATATATATATATATATATATATAAAATTTAGAAAAAGTTCTCCATGATTTTCGTAGGTGGTGTTACAAAAACAAATTAATCATTAACACTGAAAAAAACGAATTAAATCTATTTCATCTGTTATTTAGTTTATAAATAATAGAAATTATGAGTATCTGTAAACTATTATAAACTTTAGGAACTATACATTTAAATTTGCTTTAGCGTCCACATTTTTAGGAATTAATGTGGATTATAGTTTGGATTGGGTTTCCCATCTTGATTATTATTGAGATTAATTTTGCTTGTTTTGCAATATGCAATGTAAAATTTAATAATTTTTAGACAGGAAGTTTAGTTCAACCATTTACTATTCCCTCGCCTATTCGGTGTTAAATTACAATATATTGTATTTGTATGGGTGTAATCCATGGGAGAGGGTCAATGGATACTTGTAGAATCTTCCGTTATAGTGCATTACTTATATTTACGTGTATTTACATATTCAAGTTGCTACAATATGTAATTCTCAATCAAAATGGTTATAATACCAGAAACAAGGACAACGATAACTCAGTTATTGCGGTTACAAAAGACCCCCTATGCATATGGGTGGCCGTTTATACAACTTTGTTCCGGGTACTGAAAAGAATGTCAATAATTACTAAATTTTTTAAAGCAAATTAAAGCTTTACTTAATTTCAGAAGCTTTTTACACGGTGCAAGGATCCTTTTTGGACCATTAACACCGTTTTTTATCGCATTTTTTCTTATATGGTTTTATATTTGACAGTTTGTACATTTTTGCAATACTTTTATTTATATACTATTTTTCTAAGACGTTTCATATCCAAGTAAATGGCGAACATGATTAATAAAAATATTATTATTATTATATTATTATTATAACATTTATTCACGTATATTCGCTAATTATAATAATTTATTATTATTAATATTACTTCTGTTGTTATTGATAAATTAACGAAAGAAGGATAGTTAATTCGTATGTTTTTATATATCAACGTTTCGATGTAATAACTCTATCCAGTACGGTAATATTTTTTATAATAACAATAATAATTACTTATGTATGTACCTACTAACGGGCCTTCCATTAGGGACTTCCGAACTTTGACAGTTGATAGCGGCCATATTGTTGAAGCTACATCTCTCGAATTGGCTGTCATTTATTCAGCCTATTTCGCCAAATCACCATGGGCTGATGTAGCGTTTAATAAGACGTGCAAATGATAAAATTGTTTTATCAAAATGTGCGTTCTGTTTGGGCAACGTTCCGCGAGCTTCGTCCATTTTACGGTCGTCATAATCGTCCTACCGAGAGGACTATTTACAGTATGGTGGATACATTTGAGTCCCCTGGTTTAGTAAACAATGAATCAACGCCCGTACGACGTCGAAACGCAAGATCTGCCGAAAACATCGCCACTATCCGTGAGAGTGTGCAGGAGAATCCGAGGCAGCCGATTTCGCGTCAGCCTCAAGAACTTGGCCTTTCGCAGACCATAACTTGGCGAATTTTGCGTCGCGATATGAGCCAGCACTCGTATGAAATTCAACTGACTCAGGAGCTGAAGGTAAACGACCATAGACAACGACGTGTGTTCACTGAATGGGCCCTGGAACAGTTGGAGACTGATGCTAATTTTCATCAAAAAGTCATCTTCAGCGATGAGGCTCATTTCGGAATGAATGGGTACGTCGATAAACAAAATTGTCAAATTTGGGACGATACCAATTTACACGAGATCCAAGAGCGTCCAATGCATCCCGAAAAAGTGGATTTTGGGCCGGCGGTGTCATCAGTCCTTACTTCTTTGAGACGCTGACCAGGACATCGTCGTCAATGGCGAGCGCTATGGGTCAATGATTATCAACTTCTCTTGGCCTGAATTAGATGATATTTACACCAACGACATGTGGTTTCAACAGGACGGCGCTATATGCCACACAGTTTATGCCATTGTGCGATTTGACCCCGTTAGATTTGTTCTTGTGGCGTTTTCTTAAGTCGCAGGTCTATGCGAATAAGACACAAACCACAGCAGCCTTCAAAGCCAACATAACCCATGCCATCGGTCAAATACAGCCTGAGTTATGCGCCAGAGTCATAGAAAATTAGACATTTCGGATGCGTGCCACCCAGCGAAGCCGCGGCGGACATTTGCACGATGTTATATTCCATACATAATGGCATCGATAGGCCTTTCAAACGAATAAAAAATTTCGATGATATCTCACACACACTTTTTGTTATTTCAATTTAAAGATAGGAAGTGCTTAATGAAAGATCCGTTATTTCATAAGAAAATATATAATAATAATTATTGTTATATTATTATTATTACAGTTGCTTTGTTGTATGTACAAGTATGCATTTAAAATGCATCAACAAAACATCATACATGGTATGAGTAATAAAGTAAGTTCAAATCATTATTACTACATAAATTACGGGATATAAAATTTATTTATTTTATTCACAAAAAATTATCGCCCACATGTTTTAAAGCAACGTGGTGTGCCTGTAAATGAAGTGCAACGAAATATGCAGGCATTCCTAACGCATCTATTTTTACGTTAAATACAATTAATTGCGGCTTACATGTGTGTGTGTGTTTACTGTGCTATACATATGTACACTTGAAATAGCTGTCCAGACAGTATATGAGTATATAAAGCGAAATTACAAGCGTGTGAACACATTCTTACGCCGACAGTGTTAACATTGACTTCTCTGTTTATTTGTTTAAAAGTTAACTTAAAAATTAACTTGAAAATGTATACAAATCCTTTTAACAGAAAGCACTCGACGATTAGACAGGTGATCGACAGATTTCTTCATTTCGATTCTTTCAACAAATCGAAACCGAAGAACTCGTCCAAAGACAATTTGAAACGTGTTTGTTATGGTGGTGGTTTTAACAAGCAAAAGTGTCGTTTTACCGAAAACAATACGAAACTGATTTTGACTGGGAAATGAAGAGAAATTCGAAAGTAGAAATTGAATTTCTCTGAGTTTACGCAGTGCCAATGCGGTAAGTAATTTATTGTAATTATGTAATTATATAAAAAAAATATTCTAAATTATAAAATAGTGGACTTGAGGATAGCACACTCTGAATTTATTTTTTATATTCTTCTATTAGTAAAACAATTTTTGATTGTTTTTGGGGTACAAAATACAGAACACAGCCGTTGATTTAAAAAAATAAAACTCAATATTTTCATGGCCTTCTGTACGCTTTGAATAATCTATAAATAAAAGAATAATTCAACTATTTTTCATACATATTATTATACTAATAATTAATATTTTTGTTGCAGATGGTATCAAATGGTAGCGAAAGCAGTTTCTTTACCATCCTCCAGAGCCGCTTCAATTCATCCATGATAGGGGAAGATTCGTGGTTAATTAAAGAAGAATTGAAAAAATATTAACTTTATTTTTTAATTTATCTGCTTATAGATGTACGTTTTAAATGTAATTTAAATTTATTACTATTAAATATAATTAATTGTTAAAATAAGTACATGTTTTTAAATTATTTCAAGACATTGTGTTAACAAACTGCAAAACTTTAAATGCATTGTTATGAACAGCAGAAAATTCGTGTTCTGCTAGTTCGAAATTATTGTTCTGCAAACTCTTTATTTTGGAGAAGATCCCGATTTTTACAAATACCCGTAAAAATTGGTAATTTTGAAAAGCTTTTGTAAATTAAAAAATGCTCATTTATAGAAATTTTTGAAGTTTCTAAAAACGATTTTCAGGTCAAAATTTGCTTAAGTCTTTTGTCATAATCCTGAGAGAACAAGAGACTGGAAAACCATGTCAAAATGTAAATTTCGAAGTGTATAAATGGATTATTTTCAAGGTTTGACTGATTTTGTGACGAACAGCGAAAAGATTGCGTTCTACTAGTTCTGACTTATTGTAGTGCAAAAAATATTTTGACGAAATTTTTCCAAAGGGGAAAAGAATTGGTTATATTGAAAAGTTTTGTAAATTAGCAAAAGCTCGTTTCTTGAAACTTTCGAATGGTTTAAAAACGATTTTGAGGTGAAATTTTGCCTGAATCCTTTGACATAATTTTAAGAGAATAAGATACTATCAAAAGAAATCCTGTCAAAATGTCTTAGGCGTATATAATTGATAATTTTGAAAAGCTTTGAAATTAACGAGTACTCGTTATTTGAAATTTGCGAAGATCCTAAAACGATTTTGGGGTCAAAATTTTTCTCTCTATTGGTGTGTCAAAATATAATTTTTTAAAAATGTAAGCGGATTATATCCAAGGTTTGAATGATATTCCTAGGAACAGTAAGAAATTTTCGTTCTACTAGTTCAGAATTATTGTTGTTCAGACTATGAAGTGCAAATTTAAAACTTTTTATTTTAACGATAATCCCAATTTTTCCAAAGGGATAAGAAATTGTTTATATTGGAAAGTTTTGTAAATTAGCAAAAGCTCGTTTGTGGAAACTTTCGAATGGACTAAAATCGATTTTGAGGTGAAATTTTTCCTGACTTTTTTGATATAATTTTGAGAGAATAAAAAACAGTCAAAAGAAATCCTGCCAAAATGTCTTAGGCATATATAATTGATAATTTTGAAAAGCTTTAGAAATTAACGAACACTTGTTATTTGAAATTTGCGAAGATCCTAAAATGATTTTGGGATAAAAATTTTTCTAACTCTTTTGGCGTGTCAAAATATAATCTCTTAAGAGTGTAAACGGATTATATCTAAGGTTTGAATGATGTTTCTAGGAACAGTAAGAAATTTGCGTTCAGCTAATTCAGAATTATCATTGTACGTATTACGAAGCCCAAACTCAAAGCTTTTTATTTTGACGAAAATTCCAATTTTTCCAAAGGGAAAAGAAATTGTTTATATTGTAAAGTTTTGTAAATTAGCAAAAGCTCATTTGTGGAAACTTTGGAATGGTCTAAAAACGATTTTGAGGTGAAATTTTTCCTGACTTTTTCGATATAATTTTGAGAGAATAAGAAACTGTCAAAATAAATCCTGTCGAAATATCTTAGGCATATATAATTGATAATTTTGAAAAGCTTTGGAAATTAACAAACACTCGTTACTTAAAATTTGTGAAGATCCTAAAATGATTTTGGGATTAAAATTTTTCACAAAAGTTCGTTTGTTGAAACTTTCGAATGGTCTAAAAACGATTTTGATTTGAAATTTTGCCTGACCCTTTTAACATAATTATGAGAGAAAAAGAAACTTAGAAAATCCTGTCAAAATGTAAACTTAACACATTGTTGACCGGCAATTTTATGCTGAAGCTATCTCATGTCACCGGTTATTATTTCGTAATTCAATGTGGAACTGAAACAATATAAATAACCTTTAATAAACTTTATTTATACGTAATGAATTGAAATGAAATTTTGTACAAATCTTTTAGATAACTTTTAATATTTTTTTAGCATGATATGCCGTATAGCAATCACCTATGTGTAATGGTACGCAGCAGGTTTTGCAAATATATCTTGTTTCGCTCCGCTTCCCTTTGGAAGAGCATACTCTGCAAGTTCTAGTTGGATTAATTTTTACACCGGTGACTATTTTTTCTAAAACGTGGTGTTCTAGTTGTCCTGACAGCCTGAAAGGTGGAGCCTTTTTAGAAGTACGCGAAGAAGTGTCGGGTACAAAGCTGCATTCATTTGAATCTACAGTTATCCATAGAATTACAGTACATTTTAAATGCATTAAACAAAATACAATTAATGAGAAAGAATGCAACTTTTCAAGACCATTTCACACTTTTTCTAAAGATGCTGCTGTTTGCCAAATACTGGTCTGCGCGATCGACTTTTGCTGGTTTAGTCTCAGATTCGTAACTGTCTTCCGATAAACTATTACACTTTCCGAATCACTACAATTTATTTCCAAATCACTCGGACAATCAGATAAGTCATCCGCGTATAATTCATTGAAAAATTCTTCGCTATCACGATCTGCCATGGTTTGCAATTTTTACAAAACAAAAATTGTTATAAAAATCTGAATATCCAGAAAAATAATTTTTTTTATATTGAAAGGGACAAAGCTTTTGCAGTATTCTATATTGCCCAGGGTTTCGTAAATTGAAATTGCTAATGCAAGTGCAATCAGAAGATAACTCGTGATCGGTCAACAATGTTTTGGTATGAAAACACGAGTTAACTCATGACCGGTCAACAATGTGTTAAGTGCGTATAAATGATAATTTTAAAAAGCTTTGTAAATTAACCAATATTTGCTGTTTGAAATTTTCGAAGATCCTAAAATGATTTTGAGATCAAAATTTGTCTAACTCTTTTGGCATAATTCTGAGGGAACAAGATACTTGGAGAACCATGTCAAAATATAACATTTCAAGTATGTAAACGGATTACATCCAAGATTTGAATGATATTGCTAGGGACACAGTAGGAAGTTTGCGTTCAGCTAGTTCAGAATTATCTTTCGACGTTCTATGAAGTCCAAATTCAAAACTTTTTATTTTGATGAAAATATCAGTTCTTCCCAAATTGACAATTTTAAGAAGTTTTATAATTTAACAAATATTCAAAAATTATTACTTTCTGTTATGCCATTGTTATACCATAGAAATTTAATTAAAAATTTCTGCGCTGGTGAAAGACTCAAATCTCCATCTACCGTTTGCTAGACGCTCGTCTTACGTAATAGGCCATCAGGCAGTACAATTTTGACTCTTTTAACATACCATAAATGGCATTATGGAAGCAGATCTAATATTTATAACCCGCAGTCAGGTTTTTGATGTTAATAGTTATATACATATAAATATATAATTAAGCTCTTATGATGGGAAATTAACTATTACTATTATTTCCTGCTATGCCATCGTTGTTTAAAATCACAAAATTGAATATTTTTAAAAAAATGTATGTGATCCTAATCAACGACGGCATAACATAAAATAATAATTTTCATTAATTTTCTATCGTAAGAGCTTAACTATATACTTATATATAACTATTACCAATAACAAACATTCGCTTGTTGAAATTTTAGTTTTTTGAAATCTAAATTGATCTATTTTGGCATATTCCTCAGGGAATAAGAGAAAAGAGATGAAAATCTTGATTTTGATAATAAGAAGTAAATAAAATATATACGAGGTTAGTTTGACATGTAGTGAGAATGACACATAGGTGGCGCTCTAATTGGTAAAACAAATGCACTCTAATTTAGGTTGCCTATTTATATGTTTACATTCCCATATTTAGATAATTCGGTTGATTAGTTTATTTTTGACAGCTGAAAAAGATGCAACACGTCGTTTTGTTAAAATGGAAAAGGCAGAGTATCGTGCGGTGATTAAATACTTCGTAATTAAAGGTATGAAAGCTACCAAAATAAAAGATAAGTTACGGGAAACATTAGGTGAATCTGCTCCATCATCAGCCACAATAAGTAGATGGGTAAATGAATTTAAACGTGGTAGAACAAGCTGTGTTGATGAAGCGCGCTCTGGAGGACCCTAAATCGTGACTTCTGAGGAAATGATTATAAAAATCCATAATATTATTACGCAAGATCGACGACTCAAAGTGAGAGAGATAGCAGACATGGTAAACATTTCAACAGAACGCGCACACCACATTTTAACGAAAGAATTGGACTTTTCCAAGCTTTCGGCAAGATGGGTGCCGCGATGGCTTACGACTGATTCACTCGTTTGCGCATTTCCAATGAGTGTTTGGACTTTTATGAGCGGAATCCGGTTGATTTTTGTAGGCGATTTGTTACTTGCGATGAAACTTGGATACACTACAGTACACCCGAAACTAAACAACGGTCGAAACAATGGTTAGAACGTGGTTCTGCGCCTCCAAAGAAAGCGAAAACTACTTTATGGGCAAACAAGGTGATGGCATCAATTTTTTGGGGTTCAAAGGGTATTTTGCTCATTGATTACATTCAGAAAGGTGCCACAATAAACGGACAATATTATGCAGAACTTCTACAAAAATTAAATGTTGAGATTCGTGCTAAACGGCCAGGAATGGCAAAGAAAAAGATTCTCTTTCACCAAGACAACGCTCCCTCGCATACCAGCACAGTTGCGATGTTCAAAATCCACGAGTTGCATTTCCAATTAGTACCGCATGCGTCTTATTCCCCGGATCTAGCCCCTTCCAACTTCCACCTTTTCCAAAATTGAAAACGGCACTAGGTGGAAATAAATTAACGACGAGCTTATCATCTTCGTAAATGAGTATTTTGCAAGCCTTCCAGAATCGCACTTTAGAGATGACACAAGGGTATTGGAGCACCGTTGGAATAAATGTATTGCTCTTTTAGGAGAATATATTGAAAAATAAAAATTATTTTGTATTTAAAAAATTCGTTTTTCTTTTCCATTCTCACTACTTGTCAAATTACCCTCGTAACTATGATATTATATATATATATATATTGTATATATATATATATATATATATATATATATATATATATATCAATATATATACATATATATGATATACAATATATAAATACGATCTCTTTTTCTATGGGGGAAAATAATATCGACCTTCAAACCAAAAAATTCTAAAGTATTTGTGGTATTTCCAATTTGAGTTCGTTGAAACAACTGTGGGAAGTATATATTTTTGGGGGTGGCGGAAAAAGGTCAAGGTAGATTTGTCTGTATAAAATAATAGTAAACCATGAACTGCTATGAACTCCAGTAAATTAAAATGTTAACAAAATTATACAGCTAATCAAAATGCTTTCTTTTTTAACTTTTGAAACGCATGAGTTTGTAAGTTAACAAAAGCTTGTTTGTCGAAATTTATAAAGATTCTAAAACTGATTTTGTGGTTGAAATTTGTCGAACCTTTTTACCAGAAACTTAAGAGAATATAAGAACCATGTTAATATGTAATCTTTTCAGTGAGTAAATGAATTATATGCGATGTACGAATGGTTTTTTTATAAATAGTAATAAGTACATAGTATGAAGGCCAAATTCCAAGCTTCTTATCTCAATGTTTCCAACAGAGTGCACTCGCAAAAATTGATAACATTGAAAAGTTTTGTAATTTATTAAATATTCGTCAGTCGAAATTTTCGGAGGTCCTAAAAATAATTTCGTGGTCAAGATTTGTCTAACTCTTTTGATATAATCCTGAAAGAATAAGAAACAAGTGTCTAAACGGAATATATCTAAGGTTTGAATGATTTGTCTCTGAACAGTAAAAAGTTTGAATTCTACTAATTTTTATTTTTACGAAAATTTCAGTTTTTCCATGAATGATAATTTGGCAGCTTTGTAAATTAACAAAAGCTCGCTTATTGAAATTTTCGAAGGTTTCAAGAACGATTGTAAACTTAAAATTTGTCCAAGTTTTTTGGCATAATCTTGAGGGATCAAGAGACTTTGCAAAGGTTTGAAGGATTTCGCTATGAACAGTAAAATATTCACAATTTCCTAGTTTAGATCCATTATTGTACATATTACGAAGCTTAAGTTCAAAACTTTTTATTTTCTTCAAATTTAAAAGTTTTGAAGGGATATACTAGCAAAAATTGATGATTTTGAAAAGTTTTGTAAATTAACAAAAGCTCGTTTGTTGAAATTTTCGAATGTTCTAAAAACGATTTTGAGATCGAAATTCGTCCAACTCTTTTTCCATAATCTTGTGAGAATAAGGGATTTAGAAAACTATTTCAAAATGCGAACTTTTAACTATGCAAATGGAGTATATAAAGTGTGCATGATTTTGCTATGAACAGTAAAAATTTCGCATTTTACAAGTTCACACGTATTGTAACGGGTGGCGCAAAAGTAATCCTCCTATCAGAAAATGCTATAAATTTTGCGATTGGCCCCTAATGTCAGTTCTGTCTTGACATTTGTGTAGTAAACACATGCGAAATACACGTTAATAAACAATGTTACGCTACACTGCTCCAGAACGCGGAATATTGGTGACTATTTATTTGACCAATAATCGGTCGGTGACTTTGGCACAACGTGAATTTCGTCGCAGATTTCCTGGCTGTCCAACGCCTACTAGTGAAACACTGCGACGTTTAGCCGCTCGCCTCGAAGAGACTGGCACAACACGAGATGCTGCCAGGCGTGGCAGACCCCGGAGTAGCCCTGCAGAGAATATTGCTGCTGTAGCCGAGGATGTCATGGAAGCGCCGTCGACATCGACCAGACGACGTGCCACGCAAATGGGTATCAGTCGACGGTCTTTACAGCGAATTTTGGTACAAGATTTGAAGATGTTTCCGTACAAAGTCCAGACGGTGCATCAGCTGTTAGCTGCTAACCGCCAATCGCGTCTAACATACGCTCAAGCCATCCTTAATCACCACCAAGAGGAAGATGATTTTTCATCAAAAATAATCATGAGTGATGAGGCCCATTTCCATCTTAGCGGGTACGTAAATAAGCAAAATTTACGCTTCTGGGGCACTGATACTCCGCGTGTAACCCACGAAGAGCCATTACACCCGCTCAAAGTCACTGTATGGTGTGCTGTTTTCGCTGGAGGAGTCATCGGACCTTTTTTCTTCGAAGATGTCGCGGGCCAAACGGTTACTGTGAATGGTGAGCGCTACAGAGCAATGATCAACGAGTTCTTTTTGCCGCAAGTTGATGAATTGGGATTGGAAAACATGTGGTTCCAACAGGACGGTGCAACGGCACACACTGCACGTGCCACAACCGATATGCTGAAGGATGCATTTCCCGGGCGCCTAATCTCCCGTTTTGGCGATTTGCACTGGCCAGCAAGATCGCCTGATTTGACCGCTGCAGACTTCTTTTTGTGGGGCTTTTTGAAGTCGCGGGTTTATATCAACAAGCCTCAGACTCTTGCAGCTCTTAAAGACAGTATCCGTCAAGAATGTGAGGACCTATCGCCGGAAGTTTTGGCCAAAGTGATGGAAAATGCCATAAAAAGGGCTCAAATGACAATCAACTGTGGCGGCGGCCATTTACATGACATCATATTCTCGTCTTGATGTAAAAAAATTAAAAGACCAAATAAAAATAATCCACAAGAAGAATCAAAGTTTTTCATTTTTTTTTAAATTACAGCCAAAAAACATCGGAAGGTTATTTTTGCGCCACCTGTTATATACTACGAAGTCTGAATTCAAAACTTTATTTTGACGAAAATCTTAATTTTGCCAAAGGGAAATACTCTCAAAACTAGATAATTTTGAAAAGTTTTGCAAATTAACAAATCTCCGTTTATACTTTGAAGTTTGAATAATTTTGGTACAAACAGCTCAACGTTCCTATTGTGCTAGTTCAGAATTATTGTTTTATGTCTACATTTAGTTATTTCCTAAACTACAATCACCGCTAAATTTTTTAAGAAGAGCAAAACAAATGAATTAAATACAATTTAATTTATTCATAATATTAATATGGAATAAATTAAACGTGTGTTTACAAATGGGAGTATTAAACGTATTTTTTTTCCTGAAACCGAATTAAATTATATACATAATGAATAACATTTTCAGATAACCTCATTTCAAGCAAACGTAAGGTCGAAATATGATCTTTTTTTCTGTGGGGGAAAAAAATCGACCTTCAAGCTAAAAAAATTCTAAAGTATTTGTAGTATTTCCGATTTGTGTTCGTTGCGACAACTGTCGGAAGTACATATTTCTTGGGGGTGGCGGAAAAAGGTCAAGGTAGATTTGTCTGTATAAAATACAATAGTAATAAACCATGAACCATTATGAACTCTATTAGATTAAAATGTTAACAAAATGATACAGCGAATCAAGATGCTTTCTTTTTTTAAATTTGAAACAAAAAAACTAGTTACCAACCTACTTATATTCGTGATTTCATTTTTATAAGAAATTATGTTATTAAGATGTAATTTCCATATCTAATTAATTAATATTTTTATTAGTAAGATTCAGATTCTTTTATTATTCAAAAAGATTGTAGCAATGTACAAAGTTGGACAAACAATTTGAAATGTACAAAATATTTGAAGTCGTCCAAAATACAAATTTGCAACAGTAGCAAATAGCAATAATATTTTATTCGGGCTTTAGATTCGTAGCCAGTAACAGACCGAAATGATGTAAATATAGTCATCGCTAGAGGATTAGAAACTGGATACGCAAATCTATGTTCAGTTGCTACAACATAAAGGCTAACGATGTACCCGAAAATATACCCGCCGAATTCGTCTAGGATAGTCTTTATACCGTGTAAACAGAACATTGGCAGTTGGTGCATCTCTAAAATTCATAACATAGTAGTACAAAAACAGCTTATTTTCCGAAAAAAATTCGAATTAATTTATAAGATAACTATTCTGATAATACGATTTTATGAATAAAGTATATAATGGGTATTTTTAAAGCTGCATGAGAACTATCTATATCGATAACTATAGCTTGACAACTGGTAATATCAAACTGTGTTGACATTTCAGTTCAGTAAGGTTTGGCAGGTCATCATGAATCGTTTAACGCTACAAACAACGCTTCCAAATTGTGAAAATTTACTTTGCAAAAAATAAATCTGTTCGCGTAGTTCATAGAGCACTTCGTCCATTTTACGGTCAATATAATCGGCCTAGTGAGCAAGCAATTGGTGCAGTTATTGATCGTTTTCGCATTAATTTTACTCTTCATCTTAACTTGTTGGCTTTTGTCCTTCGACTACGTGGAAAATTTTACGATTTTGCCTTATGTGCCTATAAAATACAGTTCGTGCAAGAATTGAAGCCAAACTATCATCGTTTGCGTCGTATTTTTGCTGATTGAGCTCATTTGAAACTGGCCTAAAATGAGCATTTTTATCCAAGAATTGTGTTTAGTGATGAAGCTCATTTCTAGTTAAATGGCCATGTCAATAAACAAAATTGCCGTATTTGGAGCGAACACAATCCTCTAGCCGTTAACGAGTCACCATTACATCCATTAAAATTGACTGTTTGGTGCGGTTTACACGCTGGCGGCATCGTCGGTCTTTATTTCTTCCGAAATGAGGAAGGAGCTACCGTTACGGTGAATGGCGAGTCGATAGCGCTCGCCATGCTGATTGAATTTTTGTTTCCGAAAATAATCAGATAAACATTGACATTTGGTTCCAATAACACAGCGCAACTGGTCATATAGCGCGCTTAACAATCGATTTATTGCAAAATCAATTTGGTGACAACTTTATTTCCAGAAGTAGTCCTGTTCACTGGCCCCCTAGTCCGCGCGATTTAACGCCTCTGGATTACTTTTTATGGTGCTATGTTAAGTCATTGGTTTATGCCGATAAACCAGCAACTCTTGAAGCATTGGAAGCCAACATTCAAGCCATCATTGACGCCATACGGCCAGATTTATTGTAAAATGTAGTTAAAAATTGAACTAATCGAATGGACCATGTAACTTGTAGCCGCGGCGGACATATGCCGGAAATCATATTTAAAAAATAAATGTGATGAAAAATAGGTGATGTAAATTGCTACCAAACAGTCAATTTTAATGGATGTAAACTGATTCCTTTTTCTCTTTAACATAAAAATATTGTCTTCGTTTTTTGTAGTAGTAATATATACAGGCAATTTTGTTTATTATAACGTAGCTTCATTTAACCAAAACTGTTTTTGCTTCATCACATATATTAATTTGTATAAGATCGTTTGAATGTTGCTATGTCACGTTGTATTACTCTGTTTCTGCTAACTTTGTACACGCGCCTGTGATATATTCAATTGTTTGTGATGTTTTATGATATTCTTTGCGACACAAACGATGGTCATTTCGCTTCAATTTTTGCACGAGGTTGTGGCATTGGTTGCCGATAGGCAACAAGTCAAGCCAAGGTCCTTTTTTAGATAAAATTTTCCACGTGGGTTGGAAAGTTATTCGGGAGAAGAATAATGAGCGCATACTGCAATATTATTATTTCTCTTGTGATAAAATTTGTGCTGTGTACGAAGGTAAAATTGTTGCGCGGAAATGGTTCTTCTTCAAATTTCAATGTGAAAGATTCGCGCTACAGAAAAATCTGAGAAATTTTTGTAGTCCAAATTGTTATATACAGTGTCGATATTGGCATAGAATTAAGACCACAAGGAAAATTATTCGTTTTGATGTATAACCAGTACACTTTGCTGAAACGGAATGAAATCGTTTCTGAATTTTCTAAAACTGTTTTTGGAAGCGTAAAAGATCGTTCGTGGTTGAACAATTGTATCTAGTAATTTGTATTTTTTTTAGATTTATATGTATTATTTTACAGATATTGCTTTGTCGCATTATATTATACTGTTTCCACTAAGTTTGTACGCCTGCGATATGTTCAATTGTTTGTGATGTTTGGTGACATTTTCTGCATATGTCCACCATGTCATTTTTTTGTAATATATTTACTATATTTTCTGTTTTTTGTAACTAAATCATGAAACCTTAAGTTTCTGCATAAATGTTTCCAATTTTCATTCATTTTTTTGTCGCCCCTTTGTCAATAGGTGTTTGCATCGGTGGGTTTCATATTATGTTGTTCTTCTAGGTCTCTATTTTGTTGTTGTAGCTTATTATATGTTCCTTTGGACTGAAATTTAAATTACTGGGATTAAATAGTGTTATTGTATTGTCTGCTTCAACTCCTCTTTTGTAAAAAGCGTTATTTCTCATGATCAAAAAGTATATTCTGAGGTTGTTTACTTGTTTATAGTACAGTAGTAGGCTCTGCTAAAGTTTGAAAGAAATCCAGAATTTCATTGAAAAATCATCTCCAATGATGAAGCTCATTTTTGGGTTAATGTCTTTGTCAGTAAGCAAAATATGCGTTATTGGACAGCAAAAAAACTCACATGTGCTTCAAAAGACTCAATTATATTCACAAAAGGTGTGGATTTTATGCCGGAGGTGTAATTTGAACATATTTTTCGTCGATGAAAATGATCGCCATGTTACGGTCAATGGAGTTCGCTATCGTGCCATGTTGGTAGGAATTTTCGGCCAGAATTAGATGGACTTGACATCAGCGATATGTGGTTTCAACGAGAAGGTGCCATATGCGACAGAATTGGTCAAAAAATTGATCTATTGAAGAAGAAGTTTGGTAACAGTATAATCTCGAGGAATGGTCCGGTCAAGTGGCCACCTCGCTCATGCGATTTAACACCGATGGATTTCTTTTTATGGGGTTACATTAAGTCATTGGTTTATGCCAATAAGTCATAAAGATTAGAGGAGTTCAGGGACAATATCGAACACGAAATTGCCAACATTCCGGCTAATATGCGTGAAAAAGTAGCAGAAAATTGTCTATAAAGAGTCGATCGCTGCAAACGTGCTTGTGATAGCTATATGAACGAGATCGAATTCCATAGGTAAATGTAACATGTGTACTGCATCTAAAATAAATTTCAGTTCAATATCTCTATTATTCTGTTTTATTTACATACAAAATTCTTATATCCTTACTGAAAAACTCGACATACTATACATATGTATATAGCATATACATAAATATACATTAGCTAACACAATTATGATAAAAAAAAATTGAATAACGTCGTGCATATTGTGTTGGAATAGATTTACTACAATAAATGCTTTTCTTCAAATTAATCACAGTCCAGACGAGTCACTAGCATGTGAAGTATGTAAACAATCAACAGTTGAATATTGTCGTAGCGATGAGGCTGCGACTGTGCAGTTTAAATATGTTTGTATTGAACAATTATAATAATAAAGTCAACAAGAAATCAATTCGTGAGGCAACAAAGAACATTTTAAGTAAATTAAATACCAAGTAAATAAAAAACAAAAAATATAATAACAACAGACTCTTTAATGTAAAAAATGTATTTGTTCAACAATTATAATATTTAAAAACATGTGCATGTAAGGTATTTATCGTTAATATTTAATATAAATAGGTGATCTCAGCGTAAACTCATGCAAACTGTCGATAAAAGAAACATTAGAATCATTAATCGACATTATCTTACATGAATTTAATAAAGAATTCCGACGATCTTTTTATCGTAATGTTAATCTATTGCGTGCCACGCGTAGGGCAATTTCTAGTTAATTTGTATTCAACAGACTTCAATAAACTCCACCGCGTTATGCAAATGTTCATATATTAACTGAGTACTAGATTATAATATATTCAAATTTTATTACAATGTGAATGATAATTTCATTATAGAATTTTCATGAACTTGGTCACCTGATCGTGGATTGAATCGTACCGGGGTGAACGTAAACAGGTGGTTGGCATTCATAGTATTCGTTCCAGAGAACTAACATTAAACCGTAGTGTTCCTCCTATGTAATATTTATACTAATAATTAAAAAAAGATAAATAAAACCCTTTTTACATTAATGATGGTACACTTTAATCGTGTTTCGACAACTATGTTGTCATCATTAGCAGAGTATTAATCGCAGTGTCGTACATGGATCCGTGGTAGAGTTCACACAGAAAAATGCCGCCAAAACTAAACGCACACTAAACAAATGTTCAGTGTGTGTTTGGTTCTGTTGATAACGACAACCTATTTGTCGAAATATGTACATAGGCTACGTGTATATTGATGTGGTAAGAGTTTTTTTTGCCTTTTTCTTATTAAAATATTTGGCGCTCTTCAAAAATTATTGTAAATTAACAAATGTTTGCGTGCTGATATTCTCGAAGATCAAAAAAATTATTTTATAGTCAAAACTTATCCAACTCCTTTGACATAACCCTAAGAGAATAAAAAAATTGAATAAATCACATGTGAGCAACAACCGGCCCGCTGTAAGATTTGATCCGGCCCGCGAACGTATTTGCACATCAAAGTTTGGCCCACAACATGTCAAAAGTTGCCCATACCTGGTATAAATGAATCGTTTCTAATGTTTTTACTGAAAAAGTAGTGATATTCCATTGTTCTAGTTCGGTACTACGAACTTTGAAAGCTAAATTCAAAATTTTCTGTTTCGATAAAAGCATAGCTTTTGTGAAAAATTTGTATTTTTAAAAAATTATTGTAAGTGTGCGTTTTGTTGTTGTTTCTTGTTATCGAAATACGTATACAAAATACGAAAATTAATGTGGAAAGGGGTTATACGTCAACCATCAGTGATTAAGTTAATCAACCACAGGTTCCATCAAAATTATCTTCAAGATGACTTCCAGGTCAAAGGAGTACAACACGTTTCACAAGATATACAGTAAAGTTAAGTTAAGTGCAGATATCAATTTCTTGAAACGCTGTAAAAATAGAAATGTCTTTCCAAAATTTTTTAAAATAAAAGCAAAATCAAATTGTAGAATGAATGAGTCATTTCATATGCGAAAATGAAATGGTTAAAACTTGAAATGAAATATCTGGAAAGGAAAAAAATGTTCGCATGGTGACATTTTCGGAATATCCTAAACTATTTTAAAGTCAAAATTTGTCTAATTTCTTTACCATAATTCTCAAAGAAAAAAATTATAAAACAATGTCAAAATGTGAACTTTTAAATGTATCAATGGATCGTCTTTATATTTGAATGATTTTGCTATAAAAAATAGTGAGCTTTTTATTGCACTGGTTCAGAACTACTATCCTATGAACTTTTAAAAACCATTTATTTCGAGGAAAAGCTTATTTTTTCCAATGTAAAGAGTTTTCCAATAGGGACTTGACAACTTTTAATTCAATTTGTGAACGCACCCTTTCATTAATTATCGAATCGTCACTGTCAATTTATTCAGTAAACCTAACATTTTCATCATGGTAAAGTACACGAACGAACAACGTCTGCAAATTATAAAAATTTACTACAGAAATTCGGAGTCGGTGACCGCTACTTTAAAAGCGTTAACTCCGATTTTCGGTCGTAATTCTCGCCTTAGTAGACAGGCAGTAACAAGTTTAGTGCAAAAATTTGAGCCTATATATTCGTGTGATGTTGCCGTGCCAGTGAGACAACGAGTTGGTCGAAGTGTCGAAAATATCGCTGCCGTTGAAACGTCCGTAGCAAATGATCCAAATCAGTCAATTCCACGGCGTTCTCAAGAGTCACGTTACTGGGCATCGCCCAGACCACTTTTTGGCGAATTTTGCGTAAGGATCTTGGTTTAAACCCATACAAGACACAGCTGTTACAATCGAAGAATTGAAGCCGATGGACCATTTGAAGCGACGTACGTTCTCCGATTGGGCTCTGGAAAAGATGCGCCAAGATGATCAATTTCATCGCAAAATCATTTTCAGTGACGAAGCCTGATTTTTTTTGCTCAATGGGCATTTTATCAATAAGCAAAATATGCGTTATTGGTCATTTTGGGTGAAAATCTACATGTGCTTCATGAAACACCACTTCATCCACAAAAAATAACTGTTTGGTGCGGTTTGCATGCCGGCGACGTCATAGGGCCATATTTTTGTTGTAAATTAAAAAATACTTATATACCGACGATCGTCGACGATAATGATCGTCACGTTACTGTGAATGGTAATCGTTATCGCGCCATGATTACCGATTATTTTTGGCCCGAATTGGAAGATATGGACTTGGACAACATGTGGTTTCAACAGGACGGTGCCACAAGCCACACAGCACACGTTACAATCGATTTATTGAAGAGTAAATTTGGTGAGCGTGTTATCTCAAGAAATGGACCAGTCGATTGGCCGCCTCGTTCGTGCGATTTAACGCCTCTAGACTTTTTTCTTTGGGACTACGTCAAGTTATTGGTCTATGCCAACAAGCCGACAACGTTGCAAGAGCTCAGAGCCAACATTGAATGCGAAATAGCAGCCGTTTCGGCCGAATTGTGTGGCCGAGTCATCGAAAATTAGGTCCAACGAATCGACCGCTGCAAACGTGCCCGCGGTGGCCATATGAACGAAGTCGAGTTCCATTCATAAATGTTTTGATTGTACTTCAACCCGATAATAAAGTTTTTGAAATATCTCAAATGGTCTGCATTTTATTTTGAAAAAAAGTTGTCAAGTCCTTATTGGAAAACCCTTTATATTTTTATCAGATTTAGTAATCGTTGTTAAATTACGGTATAAAACTTTAAGTAGTTCGTGGAAAGAATTATCGAAAAGAATTCATGTGTTTGGCCCCACTGTGCGTCGTATACTATAAATTACTGTCGAGGAATACAACTATTACAACCAAGACTTTCTGTCGACAAATTCGTCAGCTCGAGATCGAAATTCAAGAGAAAAGAAGCCGGGAAGACATCATCAAATCATTTTGTAGTAGGATAAAGTTCGCTCTCACACTGCTAATATTACAAAAGCGGATATTTAAGCACTCGGTTGAGACTTCCATCTCTTTCGCTCTCTATCAAATAACCCCTGAGAAATCTCCTTTAATAACGACGTCGCCCTTTGGAATTGACTTTACGCATTCTTCATTACCAAACGAGTTGTGGAATCAAAAGAATTACCTGATCGTTGGGGGGCAATTGCAAATAACGGATATATGATATATCCTTGACTAGTTCATGTAGTATGCTTATTGAACAATTAAAAAATTTCAGTTTCATAAAAACGCGACAAACCTATACGTCAAGCTCTGATCCGCATTTCCATTTCTCGGTAAAATTTTTAATATTATTTCTTATGTCAGAAAGTATATTTGGTAACTTCTTAGAAACCAATTGCAATATTTAAGCTTGTTACGTCCTGTACTACGTCCTGTTTTTGCGTTTTGAAATCAAACTATTAATCAACAAATTAACACAGTCGCGGTTGCCTTTTCGAAACTCATATATCAATTAGCGACTTGATATTTTTTCATTTATCATTCGTTTACAACATATTATTTAATATTAAATGGTATCTTAATTTAAAAAATAATAGAGACAAATTATTATAGAATATTACGTCTTTTATCTTATTACATATAATCATTGCTTCATCGCGAAACATTGACAATTATATGAATGAGTCAATTTTCAATTAATCAGGTACTGTCAATAAAATCTACGTCAAGATTAACAAGCGGTTTTAAAACATAGTTGTTAGTAGTTGTACTGCGTTGAAGGGTATTCACAATAGGACTCTTGCCAATCCGACGTTTCTATGAAACCTCTTCCAACTTCTTCGGAAACGCTTCTGATATTTTCATATCAAACTACGATCGTTCTACAAGGGTTATTTTTTAAATAAGGTTCGTGTTTTAATAAGAAGTATAATACTGCAATATCATTAAAATATATTTGTTTCTTCTCTTTTATTGGGTTGGCAACTAAGTACTTTCGGTTTTGTAGTATAAAATAAAACACTTTTTTTTAAACAAAGAATAGTTTTTAATCAATTATATATTTTCCATTTTGCTCAATGACCTTTTGCCATCTTTCTTTCAACTGCATGATTCCGCGCTCATAAAATTTCTGGTCCTTATCAGCAAAAAACTGAACCAGGTGCGAGTGAAGGTCATCGTCATTTGCGAAAGTTTTACCATTCAAAGAATTCTGCAAACTTCGAAATAAATGGTAATCAGATGGTGCTAGATCAGGGCTGTATGGGGGATGTGGCATCGCTTCCCAGCCAAGCTCCAATAGTTTCCCACGAGTTGCCAAAGATGTGTGAGGCCTTGCATTATCTTGGTGGGAAACTACACCATTCCGATTTGACAATTCTGGCCGTATTTCTTTGATTGCTTCATCCAGTTTTATTAATTGTTGACAGTAAACATCAGAATTGATCATTTGGTTCCTTGGAAGCAGCTTAAAAAACACAACACCTTTGTAATCCCACCAAACTGACAGCATGATCTTTTTTGGATGCAATTCAGCTTTCGATGTGGTTTGAGCTGGTTTATCGTGTTTGCTCCATGATCGTTTGCGAACTATGTTACTGTACAGGACCCATTTTTCATCACCAGTGATGATTCTTTTTAAGAAAGGGTCGGCTTCATTTAGTCTAAGGTGCATATCGCAAAAGTTGATTCTTTGTGTTAAATGAATTTCTCTCAATTCGTGAGGCACCCAAATATCAAGATTCTTAACTAGCCCAAGACATTTTAAATATTTTTTAATTGTTGTGTGCGATACATATAGCCTCTCCGCAACCTCTCGTCAATGTGACTAGTATCACGCGACAAACGGTAAAGTACAGCACTAACATACGTTATACAAAAAAAATAAAGCAATGCTCTCTATCAGTAAAAACCGAAAGTACTTAGTTGCCAACCCAATATATGGTTGTTTCACCTACTTTTCTACATCATTTCTATTTTCGTTCGAACATTTGTCATATCGTTCAGTTAGCTTTTGAATTACGATGAAGAAATTTGTCGCCTGTCAAAAAGCCTAATCCACGACTGCAGTTTTCACTTCTTCGTCGCCATTGAACTGCTGATCACCTTTAGGTACCGAAGCAGCTGAGAATCACTAGGTAAGGTCTGGATTACAAGAAGGATGATCCAGTTGTTCGCATTCAAAAGATCTGATTAGACCTTGTGTTTGTGCGGATACATATGGTATTGCATTGTTATGGAGCAACAATATACCCTAAGAAAGTAAGCAATGTCGTATCACAAAGTATGTATCAAAATTGATTGATCTCTTTCCTGTCCCAAAAGACATTTGTCATGACTTTTCGTACAGAAATTGTTTGGCTTTCACTTTGGTTGAGGATGATGTGTGTCGCCAGTTTATTGATTGTCGCTTGGATTCGCGAACCATATGAGACATCTAAGCCTCATCTCCTGTAACGATGTGGTCTAAAAATTCATCTTATTGCTAATCGTATCGTCTCAAAAACGATAGAGTACAACCCAATCTTATTGTTTTGTGATTGTCAGAAGGCAATCTTGGAATCCACCAATAACAAAATTTTCGCTACCTTAGTTGCTTCGAAACAATAGTGTACATAATTGACCAAAAGTGACCTTGAAGCCTGTCACTGGTTATCTACGTCATCATTCACTCCTGTCCAAGGTTTACTTTAGCCAATATGAAAGCTCCGTGTTTCCTATGACCCACATTCAGTCCAGCGAAGAGTGGTAATATTAATTTAAGTAGTAGAAAAAAAATTTGATGTGATAGAAGAAACTACGAGGGAGCGTTTTTATATTCGCGGAATGGGGGACAAGGGGTGGAAATAAAAAAACCAAATTATTTTTCTTTTTCAATATATTCACCTGCAAGACGGATACATTTTTAACATCTTTCAATTAATTTATTTATACCCTCATAAAAAAATGATTTCTCTTTATCTGCAAAATACGCCGAAACTGCCTCCTTGACTTCATCATCGGCAGTAAATTTTTTACCCCGCAGCTCTTTTTTCATTTTCGGAAACAGGTAATAATCACTCGGGGCCAGGTCTGGGCTGTAGGGTGGGTGATTCACAATTTCGAAGCCCACCTTATACAGGGCAGCTAACGCAACGCGGCTCTTGTGGACGGGCGCGTTGTCGTGCAAAAGCAGAACACCTTTTGTCAATTTTCCCCGTCTTTTCTCTTTAATGGCTTCATTTAGTCGCTCTAATATTGAAGCGTAATATTCTCTGGTTATAGAAACACCTTTATCTTTATAATCAATCAACAATATTCCTTCCGAGTCCCAAAATACCGTTGCCATGAGTTTCCCAGCTGATTGTGACACTTTAAATTTCTTGGGAGGTGCTGTGCCCTTGTTATGCCACTGCATGGAGTCTTGTTTGGACTCAGGTTCATAATGATGAACCCAAGTTTCGTCTCCAGTAACAATTCCACTCAATACACCATCTTTGTCTCCATTACAGAGGTCCAAAAATGCACGCGAACACTCTACGCGCTGTTGTTTTTGCGGCGGCGTGAGCATTCTCGGCACCCGTCTTGCGCTGACCTTAGACATGCCGAGATGATCGTGTAGGATTTTAAAAATTGTTGTATCGGATACTCCAACCATTTCTGCGAGTTGTTTCTTCTTTAGTCGAGCATCTTCGAGTACAATTTGTTCAACTTTTTGGATAAGTGCTGGCGTGGTCACCTCAATGCTCCTGCCCGGCCTCGGGTCGTCTTCAAGGGATTCCCTTCCTTGTTTAAATAAACTATGCCACTTGTAGACCATGGTTTTTCCTGGACAAGAGTCGCCGTAAACCAATGACATCTCATTCATTATGGTCGCGACTGATTTTCCTTGCCTGGTAAGGAACTTTATAACGGCACGATATTCGATTTTTTCCATATTTCACTTTTCACTCCTGATTATGTTACTTGGTTGACGATAGCTCAAAGACTAACTATCTAATAACAATGAAACTTCGTATTTATACTAATCATGAGTCGCTGCACAGGCCACGCCCCCAATGCGCCTACTCACCCCTCTACAACCCGCTCATTCCGCGAATATAAAAACGCTCCCTCGTAACTACAATTTTGTAATAAGTATGCCTATTTAACTTTAGAACAGCCGACAAATCGAACTCATCAGAAATTGTGTTCAAAATTGTTCCCTAGTGTTATTTATAACGTAGTACGTTATGCACGTAGAGGTAACATATGCGTATGTATTCGCCATTAATAGTGAAACACAGCGTCTCACTACACTATCTTAGGTGTAACTGAATACCCTAAACAAGTATGAACTTGTCACTGGTTTCCTACGCCGTCATTCACTTCTGTCCAATCGGAGAAGGTTGACTTTTGCCAATACGAGAGCTCCACTGCTTCCTATGATCCATGCTCGATCCAGCGAAGAGTGGTCATATTAATGTAAGGTGTAGAAAAAAAAATTGATGTGAAAGAAGAAAGCTAACTACAATTTTGAAATCAGCATGCCTATTTAAATTTAAAACAGTCGAAAAATCGAACTCATCAGAAATTGTGTTCAAAATTTTTCCCTAGTGTTATTTATAACGCAGTAAGTCATGTATATAAAGGTAACATATGCGTATGTATTCGCCATTAATAGTGACACACAGCGTCTCACTACACTATCTTAGGTGTAACTGAATATCCTAAACAAGTATGCACTTATCACTGGTTTCCTACGCCATCATTCACTTCTGTCCAATCAGAGAAAGTTTACTTTTGCCAATACGAGAGCTCTAGTGCTTTCTATGACCCACGCTCGATCTAGCAAAGAGTGGTCATATTAATGTAAGGTGTAGAAAAAAAAATTGATGTGAAAGAAGAAAACTAACTACAATTTTGAAATCAGCATGCCTATTTAAATTTAAAACAGCCGAAAAATCGAACTCAACAGAAATTGTATTAAAAATTGTTACCTAGTGTTATTTATAAAGCAGTACATCATGCGTGTAGAGGTAACATATGCGTATGTATTCACCTGTTTGGTGTGAGACAAATTGCGTGCCTCAAACTTTCTGTCCGTAGTGTATATTCCATGATTGAAACTATCTGTTTTTGATTTTCGCTTCTCTACATAAAAGCAACATTTACAGTTTGAAACTAGTAAAGCCACAATTTTAATTATCGTGATTCAGCAATTTGATCTTTTTTCTTGTGCAAACGATTATTACTAAAATTTACATAATTTTTATGTGTTTTTACTGGTATAATTGTTGCATTAATACGGTGGCTATTGTTTATTTAATTTCTTCTCGGAACTTTATAATGCATTTTTTTACAGGCGTTTATATATATACTCGTGTATATACACATTAGATTAATGATTTATATTTAAAAGTTATGTTTTTTATTGTCTATAATATTGATAAATTAATTAGAGACACGTTTTAGTATTTTGTTAAAGAACGATTTTTTTTTAATTCACGAAGATCATAAATTAGTCTTTTATAGGTAATTTTTCGATTTAATTGACAAATTTAAAAAAATCTATAATAGAAGGGGAATCGGACAAGTTTTCGATCTAACAAATACAAGAAAAGACCTTCGATTCTTTTTTGTCAATTTTGTTTTTTAATGTAATTTCCAAATCTCAAAAGAAGTAAAACTGAGCTGCGCGCCATTGGATTGCGCTTGATAGTAGGTGTACGAAGTAAAATAAATAGTAAGTAGTAATTTATAAAACGCGATGAAGCATTTACTTAAGCGTCTTCTGTAAAGTTACAAACTGGATAAGATCTGTTAAATATTTGAAGCATAAGATACGTTTGCACAATCGTTTTAACAAACGTAGTGCAGCGTGGCGAAAAAAATGTTTTTATATGCTGAAAACGACCGTTTTAAAATAATCTTTGATACCTTTATAAATTCGCGTTAATGCAAAAATTCATATCTTGGTTTAAAATACTTCCACACTCTTCTAAACGAACATAACAAATGCCGCTCTCCGATAACGCCACTTCCCGACCATCTGGAAGAAGGCGGAGATTATCATGATAAGGAAAAAGATCCAGGACCCAAAGTTCCCACAGAACTACAGGCCGACCAGTTTTCTACCTTCACTGGGCAAGATCTTCGAAAAGATCGTCCATACCAGGCTATTGGAAGAAGTCGGTGAGAAACGACTAGTCCAAGATGAGCAATTCCGATTCAGAAATGCTTATTCGACGACTAACCAATTACACCGAGTGGTAGACTATATCACCGATGCTTACAATCGGAGGATGACTACCGCAGC
This sequence comes from Dermolepida albohirtum, assembly GCA_031893035.1. Taxonomy (NCBI): domain Eukaryota; kingdom Metazoa; phylum Arthropoda; class Insecta; order Coleoptera; family Scarabaeidae; genus Dermolepida; species Dermolepida albohirtum. The sequence continues at coordinate 41,008 of JAVIWB010001542.1, read as the reverse complement.
CCTCTTCCTAGACGTTGCCCAGGCCTTCGACCGAGTATGGCTCGAAGGCCCTCTCCATAAACTCCTGAACGCCAACATTTCCCTTCATCTGGTTCAGCCGATTCACTCGTATCTATCTGAAAGATCGTTTCGAATGAAACACAAGAGCTGCCTGTTCAATCCTAGACCGATCCTTGCAGGCATGCCCCAAGGATCTGTCCTGTCACCTATTCTATTCAACATTTTTCTGAACGACATTCCCAGATCACTTCCTGACGTACAGTATGCGCTGTACGCAGACGACACCGCAATTTTTACACAAGCACGAAGGCCACTTCATGCTGTGAAAAGATTGTAGGACATACTCGATTTTTTTGCTGATTGGTTCTCCACATGGAGAATTAAAATCAATTCCAACAAAAGTTCTGCCATTACTTTCGATAAATATCCAAGACCGCCAGAATATCCGAAACTCCAACTCCATCAATCGGATCTCCCCTGGCAAGAAAAAATTGCCTATCTAACATGAAAAAATTGCCATTCACTCTACGCACCAATATGGGGCTTCGCATCCATTTGTCACCTGAATAAACTTCACAGTTGAAGACAGTATGAAATCGCGGGTACGGGGAGCAAGAATTTTTACAAAAAACTTATGTATTGTATATACGTGAGCATGTAAAAAACGGTTATTATTATAACTTTTCGATTTTGCCTTACAGAAACTCATAGTTATATTCAAGAGCTAGAATTTACAAATATAACTAGAATGTTCTATTTTCGAGTTATTATTCGAGAATTTTTAATCAGCCAAAGTAAATTTACTGATTAAAAGTTTCTGCGTCGACAATCTTTTATCATCTTTCGAAGAGCTTCATAATTCTCCATTTTTAGTAGGACATTTCTTTATCAAATTTGCGGAAGCTTAGTCCATAGATGCAAATTAAATATATTTAAAAATTTTATTTACTTACGATATCTGGAGTAAAAGTCACATTTGTTAACTACAAATAATTGGTTAAAAATATTTTTTTCGATAAAATAAATAGACAAGTGAATCTCGTTGGATATTGGACCAGCAAAAGTCATTTTTAGTGTGAGACATAGAGAGAAAAGGAAAGAAAAAAATCCCTATTAAAGGCAAATTCCATTGCAATAACAAAAGTCCTAATTATTGTACATATTTTAGGCAAATTTACATACATATATAACTACGATGTTAAAACATAATTTATTTTTAGTCCATTAATCATACTTTTTGAATTGTTTATCAATTGAGATGTCCATTTACTGACCTTTAGCAAATTCGCACACAACGACGAAAGAGTGAATCGTGAAATTAAAACGAGTCCAAAGATCAAATTAAGTAATACAATATATCACATCAGTAATAATATAATATAATCAGTCGATTCTCATTACTTTTTATTGAAATAATCGGTAACTTTCATGTTTATAGTCTTGGAGAAGATATACATATTAAGATCACGCGGCTTCTTTAATGATATAGATTTTAATTGAAAAAATGGTATAATCTATTGTCGACTAAGTAACTGAAATAAGTTCATAATACGATGTAATATCAAAATTATTGCTCTTGGTATATGTAATAATAATAAATAAATAATACTTTATTTACTTCGTTAAATACATACAAATTACAAGAGAAAATATTAGAATAAATCAAATGAAAGTAAGGGGGTTATATAAATAAAATCAATGTACACTATTACATAGAGACACGAAATAATATACAACTATTAAATTATGTCAGAAGATAGAAACAAATTAGAGCACAAATTATAAAATAAACCTCGATATAAAGGAGATCGAAATTGAATTTCAAGGTTTCATGTGCATGTCTTGACACCAATCTGTGCGAGTCCTTTTTTAAGCGGTTGTCAAATTATGTGGTACCCAAAGTGAACAGCTTCTTAACGGCTAAATGTTCATGTAGGTTCTTATGCACGCTGCTGTTACTAATACTTAGAGATGCCTCGATCTCATAGTATGTCACTTGATGATCTTGCATTATCAATTCAGACACTGCATTAATGTTTTCCGACACAACAACTTTTATGAGGCGACCTTCACGAAATTCACCGTCCAAAGAACGTCGTCCAAGTTTGAATTCACTATACCAACGATATACTGTAGTTTTCGATGGTGCTTCATTACCATATAGAGAATCCAGTTCGTCGATGCATTCTTGTTGAAATAATCCACGCCGAAAGTTATGAAATATTTGCAAGTTAATTCTATTTCTTCGTTGACATGAGATTTTCAAGTTAGTCTCAATAATAGAAATAGCAACCGGATAATAAAACCGTCAAGGTAACACATGGATCAATAAGTCCCGAGACTAACCCATAGATGGCGCTCGTAGTAAACCAGTAACCACGTCTTTCTAGAGTACTAACCATTGCTTGAAACGTGTCAAAATTTTAAGTCGATCGGACCAGAAACAGCTGAGTTATCGAGGTTCGTTTTGTAGTTTGAAATAAAAAAACGATTTTCGTGTTCTGATAAAACATTGTTTTTTAATGGGTAAAAACACCACGCAAGCAAAACAATGGATTGAAAAATGTTACCTGGACTCTTTTCCATCAAAAGCAACGATTTGTCGGTGGTTTGCCGATAATAAAACGTCGGGTAGACCGTAGAAGCCGTATGTGAGTGAAGTGACAAAAATTATAATGAAAGATCGTAAAGTGAAGCTCCGTGAGATTGCTGAGATGACACAGATATCATATGGAAGTGTATTTACTATCCTTCATGAAAAATTGAGCATGAGATTTTTCCAAGTGGGTGCCGCGATTGCTTTCGATGGAACAAAAACAGCAACGAGTCGATGATTCAGAAAGCTGTTTATCGCTATTTACTCGCAACAAAAAAGATTTCTTGCACGTGACCATGGACGAAACATGGATACATCACTACACTCCAGAGTCGAAGCGGCAGTCATCTGAGTGGCGCACAGCTGGCGAAATCCGTCCGAAACGTCCGAAAACGCAGCAGTCAGCTGGCAAAGTCCTGGCGTCAGTTTTTTGGGATACACATGGCGTGATTTTCATTGACTACCTCGAAAAAGGTAAATCGATCAACAGTGATTATTATATTGACTTACTGGTGCGTTTGAAGGAGGAAATCGCAAAAAAACGACCGCACATGCTGAGAAAAAAATCCTTTTTCACCAAGACAATGCACCCTGCAACAAGTCGATGAAAACAATGGCAAAATTGAACGAATTGGGTTTTGAACCCCCCATATTCGCCAGATTTAGCCCCCAGTGACTACTGTCTTTGCTGATCTTAAAAAAATGCTCCAGGAAAAAAGATTTGGCTCAAATGAGGAGGTCATCGCTGAAACTGAAGCTTATTTTGAAGCGAAAGATAAATTTTTTTATAAACATGGTATAAAAATTGGAAAAGCGTTGGAACCATTGTATCACCCGAAAAGGTGATTATGTTGACGAATAAAAAAAAATTTTGCAAAAAAAATGTTGTTTTCATTGTTAGTCTCGGGACTTATTGATCCATGTGTTAAATTGTCAAAAATTATGTTATAATCATCAGATCGGAGGCAACACTAACAGTATTGACAATTCCCGAAATATAAACGGCTACCCACGTAAAAGAAACGGCTTTGGAGTTTACATAAGTGCTCGTTATTGTAACAGGATAATGCAAGTTACATTTGAATGAAGACTGTGTTTAACTGCATTATTCTAAAAAGGTGGATAAAACCCTATGGCATATCAATATTTGTATTCTATGTACATCTTTCGACAACTAAGTTGACATCATGTGCAGATTACTAATATTAATCATAGATTAATTAATTAATCACAGGATTTGCGGTAATGCGAACATAGACAAAAATCCGCTCATCCATCCCGTCAAAACTGAAACACAGCTTGTGTTTTGGTACCCTTAGTTGTCTAAATACGTACATAGAATACGAACATTGATGTGGAAAGGGGTTTTATTTACCTTTTTTGATTAAGCATCATGCAAGATCTCATAACGCATGAAAGACTGGGGATGTTTTAAATAAATTGAACTGGGAATTGTTTCCACACCCACTACATTCACCTGATCTGGCATCTAGTGATTATTACCTGCTCCCAATTTTGAGAAAACCACTACGGGATGTTCGATTTCAGAATTTAAATGAAGTAAAGCTTGCTATATATAGGGTTGGCAACTAAGTACTTTCGGTTTTTACTGATAGAGAGCGTTGTTTTATTTTTTGTATAAAGTATGTTAGTGCTGTACTTTACCGTTTGTCGCGTGATACTAGTCACATTGACGTAACTTCAGAAGCAAGTAGTGCGTGATTTTTATTAAGGCTATTAGTTGTGGGTTAATTTTAAACGGAGTGCAGAAACGAACATTTCCGACATATTTTACTATTTTATTTCCGTAAAGGAAAGAAAGCTGCTGCGGCTCACAAAAAGATATGTGAAGTTTATGGTGCTAATTGCTTAACAGAGCGCACATGTCAGAATTGGTATAAATAATTCCGTTCTGGAGATTTTTCCCTCAAAGATGAGCAACGTTCTGGTCGGTCTACTGAAGTTGATGATGACCAAATCAAAGTCATAATTGAAGGGGATCGTCATATAACTATTCGAGAGGTTGCGGAGAGGCTACATGTATCGCACACAACAATTGAAAAACATTTAAAATATCTTGGGCTAGTTAAGAAGCTTGATATTTGGGTACCTCATGAATTGAAAGAAATTCATTTAACACAAAGAATCAACTTTTGCGATATGCACCTTAGACGAAATGAAACCGAGAATTATCACTGGTGATGAAAAATGGGTCCTGTACAGTAACATAGTTCGAAAACGATCATGGAGCAAACACGATAAACCAGCTCAAACCACATCGAAAGCTGAATTGCATCCAAAAAAGATCATGCTGTCCGTTTGGTGGGATTACAGAGGTGTTGTGTTTTTCGAGCTGCTTCCAAGGAACCAAACGATCAATTCTGATGTTTACTGTCAACAATTAATAAAACTCGATGAAGCAATCAAAGAAAAAGGGCCAGAATTGTCAAATCGGAATGGTGTAGTTTTCCACCAAGATAATGCAAGGCCTCACACATCTTTGGCAACTCGTGGGAAACTATTGGAGCTTGTCTGGGAAGTGATGCCACATCCCCCATACAGCCCTGATCTAGCACCATCTGATTACCATTTATTTCGAAGTTTGCAGAATTCTTTGAATGGTAAAACTTTCACAAATGACGATGACCTTCATTCGCACCTGGTTCACTTTTTTGCTGATAAGGACCAGAAGTTTTATGAGCGCGGAATCATGCAGCTGAAAGAAAGATGGCAAAAGGTCATTGAGCAAAATGGAAAATATATAATTGATTAAGAACTATTCTTTGTTTAAAAAAAAGTGTTTTATTTTATACTACAAAACCGAAAGTACTTAGTTGCCAACCCAATAGTATATAGGTGGATTACAAAAACTCGGAAACTGTTTTTGAGGATGGTTTAAAAAATTAGTTTCACATTGGTATAAGTGTATTCAATTAAATGGAGGTTATATTGAAAAATACATTGTAATTTAATTAAAGAGACATATTCAAGTTTAGAGAGTTCGTAGGAAATATATATATATATATATATATATATATATATATATATATATATATATATATGAAAGTAACAGCATAGTTTGGCTAATTGATTTGGTTTGTATTTCTAATAATAAAACCTAAAGTTGTTAAACCAGAGTTCAAAATATGGTTAAACATTGCCAATCTAGTCGTTAAAGTAAATTATTTTCCTTGATTACCTTCATTACACACATTGATACATTCTTTTCATAATTTACTATTAGTTGTGAACTTCATTCTTTTCTATTGGGTGTTTCGATCATTGGCATGGATAATAAAATATTTAACGCTTAACAACGTTCCAGGGCAGGAGACTCCTGTTTTTCTAGTTATTTAATTTCTTCAAATTGCAATATCTTTCGCAGTTTCACATTTCCATTTTCTTATTTTCTGTATATAAATATTTGAGTACTTACATTTTTTTAAATATATTTTTTCTGTTTAATATTACAAAATCTACAATTACACAAGCATTTTTAAATTAACAATCTCTCAACACGTGCAGTTGCCTAAAGACTTATTCTCTCTGAATGGTTTTAGTGAGCGCTTTCCGTAAGCAACATCTGTTATTTCCTTTTCCTTTCTATCTCGTGTCAGGTATATATGCATGTGTATTTATAAATTCACTTTGACGAATGCTTGTACGAAGGTAGCCGTTTATATTTCGGGAATAACAAACAAAAAATTTTTTTTATTATGTTATCGAAAATAGCTTACTGCTTTTCAAAATATTCTCCTTGAAAATCAATGCACTCTTGCATTCGTTTAAACCAATCCGAAAAGCATTGGTGCCACTGCGAGGGCGGTATCTCCAAAATATGAGTTTTCAATGCTTCAACTGCCTCTTCCGACGTAGAAAACCGTTGACTACGAAGTTTATTCTTCACGTGTGGGAACAACAACAGGGCTGTATGGAAGATGGCTCATCAATTCTATGTTTTCCTGGTCAAATATTCAATTGTTTGAACCGACCTGTGAGAGCTCGCATTGTCATGGTGGAGAATGATCTGCCGTTTTCGGTTTGTTTTCCCTATTTCATCAAAAACTTTTGGCAAACAAATAATTGTGTACCACTCGGAATTGACCAATCTACAACTTTCTAAAGGCACGGTGGAAACGTAACCGATTTTTCCGAAAAAACGAGCGACCATTTGTTTTGATGTTCTTCGAGGCTCATCTTGGAATACCCACACAGTCGACTGCTGTTTACTATAAGGCTCATACGTATAGATCCAAGATTTATCACCTGTGACGACTTCATAAATGTTCTTTGAAGCACGGCCATTTTATTTTTTGTGCATTTAGTGGCACCAATCGGCGCGAGTCCTTTTTTGAGCGGTTGTCAAATTATGTAGTACCCAACGTGATCATAGCCTCTGAACGGCTAAATGTTCATGCAGGATCTTATGCATGCTGGTGTTACTAATACCTAGAGATGCCTCGATGTCACGGTATGTCACATGACGTTCTTGCATTATCATATCATATACTGCAGTAATGTTTTCCGACACAACAGCATTTGCGGGACGATCTTCACGAAATTCGTCGTCCAAAGAACGCTGTCCAAGTTTGAGTTCACTGTACCAACGATATACTGTAGTTTTAGATGGTGCTTCATCACCATAGATAGAATTTAGCTTGTCGATGCATTCTTGTTGAGATAAGCCACCCCGAAAGTAATGAAAAATAATTGCACGAAAATGTTCGCGAGTTAATTCCATTTTTTTCGCTGAAATAAAATTTTCAAGTTACTATCAACCAAAAATAGAAATAGCGATCCGATAATAAAACTGTTAAGGTAAATATATTGCCAAAAATGACAAACTTCACGATGCAATCATCAGAGCGCAGGCAACACTAACAGTGTTGCTACTTCCCGAAATACAATATAAACGGCTACACTCGTATATACAGGGAGATGCAGGCACTTCATTTTCTAAGAAATTAGATTATTCTAAATCTCATTAACGTTGATATGTACATGAATGTTTGTAAATTCACTTCCCCGGATGCATGTATATACATAGAGATGCAGACAATTTATTTTCTACGTAATCAGGTTATTGTACATGTCATTAAGGTTGATTATATCTCTTCTATCATTTATTATATTATTATAAAAGACTAAAACACATTAAATGATAGAAGAGACATCAATCATAATGACATTTATAATCACCTACTTTTTTAGAAAATTGTATATACAATTTTCTAAAAAAGTGTATATACAAGCATTAGCCAAAGTGAATTTACAAACACATATAGATATGCACCTGACATGAATTAGAAAGAAAAAAAAAATAACAGATTTTGCTTATGGAAAGTATTAATTAAAAACATTGGCAAGGAAAACGTGGGAGGGACTGCCCCTCCCACGAAACATCGTTACTAAGAATTAAATGATTTATTATCCTAATGGTCGAATCTCCCAATAAAAAAGAATAAAGTTTATAATTAGTTATATTTATAATAAGCGATCAACATATTAAAAAAGAAAAGAATACGTTTACATAATCACGAAGGCATTAATATCGAATATTTATATGAAGCATTATGTATGAATATTACGTTCATTACATTTAGCGATGAATTTCAAAAGTATACGCTTCGATATGAAAAACAGTATAACAGTGTATCCTTCGCATTTGTGAAGCGATAGATGTATTGAACAGATTATGTAATTTCAAGGAAATGTAGGTGATTTACTGGTTAATATTTGTACTACAACGACCTCACCTCTGTATGGCATCAAGAATTTAATTACAGATTTAGCGGACCTTGAAGAAAGTCTTTCGTAATTTAAAGAATATTCGAGATACAGTATATTTGGTTAATATCTCAGTGTACGTAGAAAATAACATACATTAAAATCTTGTATCGTTCGTTAATAAGAAGATCAACGATTGTCTTTACCGACAAACACCTGATTATTACTTTTATATTCAAAACTAAAAAGTAGTAATTAAATTCTACATATTTAAATGTCATATACAAGGTCTGTCCGGAAAGTATCCGACCTTGTGCTGTAACTTCGTACCTGGGCGTGCTATTTTTAGAAATAGGTACTTCCCATGTAGGGGGATCCTTATAAGCGTCCACACACGATTATATAGTCGTATTGTGTTCGGTTAATAAGTATACATTGTTGAGTGAACACGTGTCGCATTCGCGATGATTAATCGCAGCGAATAAAGAGACTTCACTAAATTTGCCAAAAATTTAGTTATTCATGTTCGAAAAATCTCAGTAAGATTTGTCAAGTATATGACAAGGAATCTATCGATGATATCAAAAATCATAGTTTGACTCTGAAGGAGGAATTGCAAAAACTATAGTTTCAGAAATTTTGAGTCGAGATTTAGGGATAAGTCGTGCAAATGTAGAACTAATTCCACGGTTGCTGACAGAAGACCAACAAAATTATCAAGTGGAAGTTATCCAAGAGAATTTGGCAGCGATTAAAGACAATCCGAAAGTGTTCAAAAAGGTAATTATGCTGGAGACGAATCATATTTATGGTTATGATGTTGAGATAAAATTCCAATCTTCGCAGTAGAGGACACTCGACGATTCACGACACAAGAAAATACGTCAGAGTCAGAGCAACGTCAAGGAGATACATAGATGCTTCCTTCGATCAAAAAGGTGTTGTTCATCATGAATACGCTCCAAAAAGTCTAGCTGTGAACAAAGAAGCGTTTCGAATTTTAAATAATTGTTTTGACTTCTTCAAGAATGAAGACCCTCTTAGACTCTAATCGCCATACAATAATGTATTTTTAAAAGGATAAATTATACCGTGCGACAAATCACCCAGAAAAAGTAAATATATTTGAACCAAACAAGTTAAGTCTCTTCAACAAATATCCCGAATTTCTTTTATTTGAATATAAGCTTTAATATATGGTGGTCAAAAATCCATGACTGTCATATAAAATTATGTAACACTACATTGGTGTAATTAATCGTTTTATGCCAATATTTTACCTTTCCTTAAGTGCTTTTTATGTTAACCCTTTGATGTCACATGTTGCTTATAGGCAACATTGTGTATATGCTGTTGTATTTTCTGTATTTTTTGTTATTTTCGCTAACGGTTCTTTTTCAACTGAAATCAAAGTGTGTGAGCATTTGTTTGTCAAGTTACATTTTTAAAAGCTTAACAAGTGTCCATTTGCGAGCTAGTTGAAGTTGTGTTGTGACGTGTGCAGAAAAAAGTGGAAAAAGTTCGAATAAAAACTAAATACTCAAAAAAATTTTTATAAAAAGCGAATTTTATTATAACACAAACACAAACAGGTAAGAAAATTATAAAAAGTTTGCAAAACTAAAAAAAAACTTGGTATTTGATGTCAAGAATTTCATGAATACAATATTGCCTATAGGCAACATTTGTCCATAGTAGCTTATGGGCAATATTGCTTATAGGCAACATTTGTCCATAGTAGCAATAACTGTTTTATATTTTACTTTTTGAGAAATGCGTCCAAAAGGTCTTACGGAATCTGAAATAAAGCAAACGATAGATTTCAACTGGAATAATTCTGACGATGAAGAAGGAGAGGAGTTATATTACTCCAATTTGGAGAGAGCCATTGAAGAAACAATGAATGTGGTAAGTATAATAATTGTATTTTAGTTCTATTGAACCTATTGAAATTTGGATCAGGTAAGGGAAATTGGAGAAAACGCTGAAATAGACTTGATTGCTGACATTGTTAGAGAAGATGAACGTGTTGATGAAGAAGTTGAAAATAATGGGGATATAGAAAACATCGCCACGGCAAGCGTTGAAAAAATCAATCTGGAGAGTTTGAGATGGAGGAACACGAGTCTTCCCATTTCTGCAACAGCTTGGAATGAAGAAACAGTTTATCGGGAAGTCAAAAAACCCATAACATATTTTCTTGAATTCTTCGATGATGAAATTATAAACAAGATTTGTAAGGAAACAAATCTTTATTAGATGCAAACGAAAGGCGTAGAGCTAAATTGTTTACCATTTGAGATCAGGCGATTCTTTGGTGTATTTCTTTATTTAGGCGTAATACAAGTTCCAAATTTGAGAATGGCTTGGATGCCAAATTTTAGATTATCTGTTGCAGATTCATTATCAAGAGTACGTTTTGAAAAAATCAATAAAGCTTTTCACATAAATGACAATACTCAACAACCGGAACGCGAATGCTCTAACTATGATAAACTATATAAAATACGTCCCCCGTATATGCGTATTGTATACTGGTGCCTTAACACAGCAGTAGTCAATAGCTGGTTGTTATACAGAAGAGACCTAAAAAATCAAGATGGAAGTTCGAAACACATGCATTGTTGAATTTTCAACTGATGATAGCAAACGAGCTACTACACGCTTCTGATATTATGCCAGTTAACCAACGCAAAAGAGATCGTCCATGCATGGAATCAGATTCACCGGGACAAGCGTCTCCTAACATTTCAACACAAATTTCATCGCCGTCGACAAAACGGTCATACGTATTAGAACCTCCAAAATCAATGCGTCTTGATCAAACTGGTCATTGGATTGAATGAGGAGCAAAAGGAAGGTGTAGGTTATGCCATACCGGGATTCCAAAATCCAAATGCTCCAAATGTAAGGTACATTTATGTTGTAACCCTCAAAAAAACTGTTTTGTTACATATCATACCTAAAATGTATAAAAAGTTAATAAAATTAACATAAAATATAAATATTCCTTTGTGTTTTAAAATGTATCACCATGGCGCAATGTTGCTTATAGGCAAAGTTTCCTAACGGTAAAACCGGAATTCGTAGAGACTAGAAATTGATATCAGTTCATATCTAGGTGTTCATCAATAACCTAATGTATTCAAAATATTTTTAGCCACGCCCACTTTAACTCTGACATCAAAGGGTTAAATTACATGACAATCTTGGCCCAGAATAATTTCTATAATTTAAAAATAATTATTTGTCAAATTTTGACGTTTGTCAGTATAACGTTCATTATTTTCGCTTCCATTACTTATCGCGTTTAAGCACTTTGTGATGTACACTTTCAACGAATACGCTGTTATGTATAAGGTATTTGGGTTTTGCATGGAAATGCGTACTTGGCAAAAGACGAATACAGTACCCACATCGTCACCACCCATATACCAATACATTTCGAAGATTGGATCGCAGACTTCGTGAAACAGGCACATTTGTTCCTAATCAACATGCAGGTAGACCAAGATATCGTACGATCCAAGTTGAAGAAGGAATTTTGGATATTGCTCATCCGTATCCTACTTGAAGCACTAGGCAAATAGGCGAGGAAATCAACATTCCAAGTAAGACAACAGTTCTTTCAGTGCTTACGGAAACCCTTGTAAGACCGTTTCATGTTACGAAAGAACTGTTATACGAAAAAGACAATTTGCAATGAATAATATTTTGCAACACATAAACAAAATTCAAGGATCCAACTATTTGATCACTTACTTTATAGAGTGACTAATACATGTTCAGAAGGGATGGTGTCTTTAACAGTCACAACGAGAGATAGCTTTATATGCATGTTTGGATAGGCATCTTAAACTTTTAAATTGTAAGACTAATATTTTTTCCGAATACACTAAATGCAAATGAGTACGTAAATGTATTGGAGGAAGTACTGGATAATGTTCCATTAAATGTCAGAGGCAACGTGTATTACAAGCCCGATGGTGCACCAGTTCTTTGAAGGAAGAAGTTTATGCGACAACTCCGGCCAATGAACAGGGAGTAAAAAATAAAATTAAGGCCATAATACAATCAATTACCTCAGATATGTTGTAAAGCGTCCTAAATTTAACTCCGCAAAGGCTACAGTTTTGTCTTCAAACCAGTGGCTACCAGTTTCAACAGTTACGCCAATTATCATTATTATTAGCAATTTTTGTCTTAAAAACTCAAAATATCCTTATTACGTGACGCAGTAAGAAGAAAGCGACCAGACTTGTGGAAAAATGGCGACTTGGTGCTTTATCACAACGAACCTATTCATTCATCGCAACTCATCGGGTAATTTCTTTCGAAACAGCATTGCTCAGCTACGCAAACCACTTCATAGTCCTGACTTAGCTCCTTGGATCTTCCAGTTGTTCCCCAAATTGAAATAATCTGTTAAAGGAAGTACATTCGACGAAGTGGTGAAGATAAAAAGGAATGCTCCCCAAAGTGGGAGGATTTTTGGAAGAAGGTTGGGGCTTTCTAAGTGGAGTACTTTGAAGAATAAACAAACGCGTTCATCATTTAACTTCTTTTCTTGCTACACGATCGGATATTTTCCGGACAGACCTTGCATGTGTGTGTGTGTATCATACATTATCATACATTACTTTGAAGAATAAACAAACGCGTTCATCATTTAACTTCTTTTCTTGCTACACGATCGGATATTTTCCGGACAGACCTTGCATGTGTGTGTATCATACATTACTAATAAAATGAGAAGCTAAGAAGTAGAAGTATAGAGGTTTTAACATTTGCTAAAGTCTTTTTAACTTAATTTAAATTCGTAATTTCATGGGTATAAACAAAGACAGGTCCAATTATGTTAAGAATTTATATTATATAATTTTGAAAAGTAAAACAATCTATTTACAAATTTAAACGAGGACAATAAGCAATTATTAAAAAATTAGCGAAAAATAATTCTGGTTAATTGTAATTTGAGAAAACCCAGGAAATGCGTCACAAAGTAAGTAAATTAATTGATCGACTAGTTAAAAACTCATATGGGTCTTTAGCCGGCGGTATTTTAACTATGATAATTAGAAATTCCTAATTGCTTAACGCGTATGGATAATGACTGTTTAAGTATTAAATAAGTAGATCGTCTTTAGCTTACTTACCGCGATATAAGTAGTAATAGCATAACCTTAATGATAATTTATATAAATAGAAATAATGTGCAACAACGATTACATTCCTTACAGCTATTTGTTGCTTGTATTTTCTGTGATCCCTCTTAAACCTTGGATCGTGATTACAATATCTTTTTGTTAGCGATACATTTTAAAATTGTCTAAATCATATTTGGGTCAATACAAATAGTAAACTCAGATTAAAAACATAGATGTGGGTAATACGCTGATTTGCTCTAGTTCTAATATAAGTGAAATTAATTGAATTCTTTTTCTGTCGGTGAAGGCAATCCATGTTAACATAAAGACGATAATTACATGTAGAATTTATTTTGTCGAATTAGGCATTCTAGTAATCATTAACATGTAACTACACTATCGTTCATAAGTATTTGGTCACTCGCATTTAATCTGCAAATTGAAACAAAAATCAAAATTGAAATACTATCTTTTTATTATTTACATATATGAAAAACATATTTTTACATCTAAAATAAATTGTTGTATAATATATTTATCTGAATTTTAGACTCGCCTATAGGCCCACCTTTATTTTTAATCATTGCAGCACACAATCGAGGCATTCTTTCGATTAATTTCGTAATGTCTCACGTTTAATTTTACCCCATGCCTCTTGCAGGTTCTTCCATACATTAACAGCAGATGTGGTGGCCGATTTTCTCACCTCTCGGTCAACAGCAACTCGATGGGATTTAAATCGAGACTCTGGGGAGGCCACGCCATAACTTTTATAGTTGTATCGTTCTCCAATTTCTGCGAATATTCCCAGCATAGTTTGGAAGTGTGTTTTCGGTCATTATCTTGTTGGAAGATAGTCTGACTCAAAATTTTAATTCCAGAGAGGATTGAGAGATAATATGCGCTTATACTGTTCTATTTTTAGTATGCCTCCGATTTTTACGAGATCGCCCACATTTGATCCAGAAGAGCAACCCCTGAACCTCCACCGTGCTTAACAGTAGGGTCTATGCATTCTTTCCGGGCCCGTTCACCCACAGACCTCCTCACGAAAACACGTCCTTGTGAACCGAAAACCTTGAATTTGGATTCAGTGGTCCACAATGCTTTATTCCAGTCTTCTATCGTCCAATTTTGGTAATCACGTGCCCATTTTAAACGTTTTTGCTTGCGTAGAAGAGGCTTCCGCATTGCGATTCGCCCTTGAAGACCGGCTTCTTTTAATCGCCGTTTAATTATGGAAACACTTATGGGTTTCCGACGAACAGCATTCGTTTCCTCTGTTATTTCTTGGGCTGTTTTTCGTCTATTTCTCTTGCTTATTACCACCATTGCAAAATCTTCTGTTGAGGTTGTTGCCCTTGGTCTACTTTTTCGAGTTCTGCTCAACACTCTTCCACATTCTCGGTATTTTTTGATGATATAACCCACGGTGGGCGGATTTAATTTAAGTTCTGTGGCCATTTCGAGGTTGCTTTTGCCACTTGTATGGTATGCTTTTATAAACGATGATGTTTCGACACTCAATTCTTTCCGTTTAGGCATTTCTAAGCGACTGAACTTCTTCGAAACACATGACGTTATCACTATGGGCACTTCACAAAAACTAACTGCAATTTTGCCAAAATACCCAAGTATAAATACTTAGTAGTTTGCAATAATACCCTAGCTTAAAATAAAATCATAACAATCGAAAATTTTCAAGAATTGAGAGATCTAATCCCTTAAGTGCAATTATTCTATCTGGCGTTTTATTAGGGTATTATTATTCGTTGTAAATAATAGGGTAATCGTATAATTATTTTTGAAGAAGCTTTTATAGATTTTAATGTTTACTATGACACTATTTCTTACTATAGAAATAAATTTTATATTTACAACTTTTCTATAGAAACTGTAATGAAACAAGGGTGACCAAATACTTATGAGCGATAGTGTATTTTATTAATAACCTGAATAATTGACAATCTGTTTTGATAACACGTTTTTATAGTAAATGATATGTTTCGATGTAAGTTTTCTAAATTGAAGATTGAAGAATATAGAAGTATTAAAATTTGTTTTGAATTATAAACAAGCATATAAGAAAAATATCTAAAGTGATACATATAAATAGAAATTCTTATTAAATAGATAAGAACCTAACACAGCAATACTTAATGAACTAAGTTATCAGTAACGGAATAAATATGTAGTTCAGATTTTAAGTTTACAATATATAAGACGCCATTGTATGAACACGTGTATACGTGTACACATGCATACTCTGCTTATTTAGTCTTAGATAGAAAGCACATACATGTGTACTTGCGATAATATACAATACAAATACTTAGACGCGTCAGACAATAGATGGTTTTTCCACCAAACAGGATAATTTGGAAAGTACTCTCGAGGACGTCGACATAGGTCATACTGTTTCTTACTAGAACTATAGGCCTATTTCAGACTAGAGTGAATGTTTTTGTACAGTTGTTTTAAGGCGTCTATACGATCTTCAGATATTTGTGTTCGATCAAGTTATATTGGAACATCTTTAGCAAAAGATTATCTCGTTTTATTGGGCCATTTATCGTAAAGAAACAAGTATCGCCGTGGACTTGATTGAGATTGATTGATGGAGGCAAGCATCAAGACATTTGGCACGCGAAAGATTTACAATCTCATCCGCTCGACAATTAGTATTGTTTTGGGATTGACAGCCTAGGGGCGCATCTCACGAATAGCCTAGCCCCATCGGTAAATGCTCGCAAGGTAGAAAGCCTCTAATAGCTTTCATGGTTGTGGTCAATGTGGTTCCTAGAGATTGTAAATTTTATAAATTCTTCATGTTTTATGAAACGTATTTTGGATATATGTTGTGAATCCGTTGATTGCCTTGGTACAAATAATGATTTTGTATTGTTTTGTCACTGATTTTGTCTTCAATTTAGATACTACCGATTTTGATTTTGAACTTTGGTTATTTAAGATTTTCGGTTACCCTTAGGTTTACGATTTTTAACCCTCTCATGCACCAATCTTCGCTATGTAAGCTATATTTTTTTAAACTTTGATTTCAATTTCAATAGGGCTGAAAAAGATAAAAACGAGAAAAAAAATTAGTTTACGCCCAAATTGTGGTTTTTGAGATATGTTGTATATATACGGCATGGTGCATAAGCGGAGTTGTAAGTTAAACTTTTTTGTAAGGTGAAAAAAATGGCTGTTTTAATCTTTTTTACACTTTATTTGATCAAAGAAAAAGCGTTAAATAACATCGATTTTTTATAATATATTCAGAAATAGGTACAGTATTTATTTTTCGTAATACTCCTTGAAACAATTTTTTTAGGGGTAAAACATACAGACACGCTGCATTTAGTGCAACACACAGTTGTGAAGCCATTTTTACAAAGTTTGCAACGCGACTACTTTGGTTTATAACATGGACAATGAGCAATACCATCATACCTGACGTCTTCAACTTGAATTGAGAGTGTACTACGAGCTACAGCAGACATTTGTGGAGAATCTGTTGGACGACCACGCTTCCTCGGGCCGAAGGTGTTTGTATATATATAAGGCCTTGTGCAACATTATTTTGGAACTGTATTAGAGTTAGTGTTTTATCGCTGATTTTTAAAAAATGGTAGTGACGCCTACAAAGAAGCCAACTGTTCGTGACTACAGAGTTCAGTACCCAAAAGAAAATTCGCATATAGTATTTGCGAGATCGGTGATTTATCCTATATAACGCACAGAGCATATCTGCCAAATCAACAGGAAGATATTGGTTCAATAAAATAGTCCGTGAACAGCAGCTGCACTGCTTTATTGTCAAACCATGTAACAACTTTAATGTCGTTCTCTGATTCTACTCTATCGTCGTACGAACCCCGTTCTCTTTCTTTCAACTTTGCATCAGTGTCTAAGCTTACCTTTCCTAAACGGTTGCTTCGTACTGTTCTAGTTGCTACAAAACCTTTATCCTTTAGAGTCCTCATCAAGTGAAAGGATGTGAACCAGTTATCAAAACACAGCTCATAGTTTTGGTTCTCTGGTAAGTTCTTTACTAAGTGAATAACAATATCTGAAGAAATACCTAAACCATAATTTGGGCAAGTTTCTTCTCCAACGTACATCGCGAAGTCGTATATTATGCCCGACTTTCCACATCTTGAAAACATTTTAAACCCCCATTTGTGAAGCTTTTTGGGATTATACTGTTTTAATAATTGTTTGCCTTTAAACGGTATAATCTGCTCATCTATACAGTGGTGCTGCTCTGCAGGAATTTTGAGGCAGTTTTTTCGAAAGCCCTCTAAAATTGGCCTTATTTTTTGAAGCTTATCATACCCATCCTCATCTCTTTCCTTGTCTTCACTAGAAAAGTGTAAAAACTGTTTTATTTTTTCAAAACGTTTGCCAGTCATAGCTGCATCTATCATAGGAGTCCTGAAATTCGTCTGCCACAACATTCTCATTTCCGGGTATTTCATGGTCCCCATATAAAGGAGAATTCCTACATATTGCTCTATTTCCTTAAGAGTTGCATTCACTGAAGCTCCACTTTTCTGCACCGAATATAGATTAGTCTCCTCCAAAACTTTGCTGAACATGTTGTCATCAAAAACAAGTATTGTAAGGGGAAAAGTACTTCAACATCTTCGTTAATAGAACTATTCCTTTGTTTTTCATATGTTTTTGTTATATTTTTTTCCACCTTAAATTCTTCAGATCAACCTTTTGAAACTCCGCCTCTTTCTCAGAATCCTCAGGAACAATTTCCTCCTGTTCTAAGAATTCAGCTTCGATTTCTTGTGGGAGCTTCGCACATAGATCTGCAGCCGTTATTTCCTCACAAATGTTATTAAAAATGCTCGCTACTTCACCAGAAATTTCTACCGAAGGTATATCGGGTTCTACTTCAGAATCCGAGTTATCCCAATCGAAATCCAAAATTTGTTTAATCTCTTTTACAGTTAATCCTTTTTGTTTGTCCATAGTATATTTGAAGTCCAAAATAAAAAAAAACTGGCTGGAGAATAATATAAAATAAACAAAAACCGCAATGCAAGATAATATAAATAAGGACACAGTTAATGCACCGTGCTGTACATGTACAACATATGAATTAACGCTCCAAAAAATTTTCTCAATAAAATTTATTTACTTTATATCTTTTATTTACTTTATATCACTTCTTTATAATATGTTTTAATTGGAAAAAAATGCCACTGAAATATTTTTAGTTTTTCACTAAAATCTATCCACTTGTTTCTTGATAAAATTCACAGAAAAAAAATTGTCCAACTTCACCAGACAAAACACTAACTATGAAGCACAAAAACTTTTTACACTTGTACAAAAAACAACAAAACTAAAGTAAAAGGTATTAGATGTTTTTTTGCTTTGCTTGAATAAAACAAATTTACTGTTAGATATAAGAAATGTGCTCTTGAATAGCGTTGTTGTATACAAACAACAAGTGCATGAAACGGCTAATGTTAGGAGTTTTCGAATATTTCGGACTTAGATTATTATATTTCGATTTCGTTTGTGTTTAGATTTTTGTTGTTAGAGATTTCTGATTCTGATTAATATAAGTTTATATACGAGGGCGGTCCCATAAGTACCCGGCCTGACTTAGAGATGGCGGTAGTTGTTTGAAAAATATTATCGTATTACAAAGTACACAAACTATAAAGCATATGTTTCATATTTGAAGACGCCACATTGTTTAGTAATTGTTTGGCAATCATCAATAGTGAACGTTTTCTTTGAATTTGTAAAAATGGAGAAAATTGTCATCATTATGTGATACAATACAGTTATTTGAAAGGCCTCAGCCCTAGATATAAAAGCTGAACTGGATTCTACTCTGGGTGAGTCTGCTCCTTTGTTTATAAGAGTGAAATATTAGGTAGCAGAGCTTAAACGAGGCCGTACGTGCTGCCAAGACAACCATCGCTGTGGTCGACCAAATGAGGTGACGACTCCAGAAATGGTAAAGAAAATCCACCAAGCGGTACCGGATGATCGTCGACTGAAAGTGCGCGAGCTAGCAAAAGTGTGGTACATCGCATATTATCTGAAAATTTGGACATGAGAAAGCTGTGAGCAAGATGGGTGCCGCGTTTGCTCATACTCGCGCAAAAATAGTGTCGTAATGATGTTTCAATGTGATTAGCGAAGTTTCACAGTAACAAAGCAGAATTTTTGAGCCGTTTCATAACCATGGATGAAACATTGGTCCATTACTTCACATCCGCGACAAAAGAACAATAAAAACAATGAACTCAAAAGGAAGAACCGCTCCAAAGAAGGTGAAGACCGTTTCATCTGCAGGCAAGGTTATAGTACCGGTTTTTTGGGATGCACGTGGAATAACTTTCATTGAATATCTTGACAAAGAAAAAAACTATCAACGGCGAGCATTATACGAACTTATTGCAACGTTTGAGCGAAGAAATCAAGCAAAAACGGTCCCATTTGGTTAAGAAGAAAGTGTTCTTTCATCAAAACAATGCACAAGCTCACAAATCCTTTATTGCAATGACCAAAATTAATAAATTAAAGTTTGAATTGCCACCTCATGTACCCTGTTCGCCAGATTTAGACCCCTCGGATTATTTTCTGTTCCCAAACATGAAAGAATAGCTCTGGGGTCAAAGATTTTCCAACGATGAAGGAGTGATGTTGGCAGTTAATAGCTATTTTGAGGAGTAAGACGGTTCTTATTATAAAAAGGGTATCGAACTTATTGAACATCACTGGTAAAAGTGTATAGAGCTGAAAGGCGATTATGTTCAAAATATATTTTTTTCCAAAACGTTTGTGTTTTCTTTGTTGGA
Source organism: Dermolepida albohirtum (assembly GCA_031893035.1). NCBI lineage: Eukaryota > Metazoa > Arthropoda > Insecta > Coleoptera > Scarabaeidae > Dermolepida > Dermolepida albohirtum. The sequence goes on along the minus strand of JAVIWB010001542.1, from coordinate 20,702 downwards.
TCGGGTACTTCTGGGAGTATCCTCGTAGCTAATGTTTGTTAAATTTGTTGCAGTTTTTCATCCTAGGATAGGAATAGATAATATATTTTTTTTATTTCAGCACTGTATTTCTTGACATATTGTATGTACATATCATTTTTATTGCAACATCTATGCGACAATAATGTGTGTTGATCTTGGATTTTGTGTACATATTGTATTGTATACTTTTAACTTGATGGACTTCTTTATTAAATTTAAAACGCTAAAGTTTCAAAGTGCATATGTATCCAAGTAGACGACAAAATGTAAATACAAATACTTCATTCAAAGATAACAGGATGATGACTTGTTACACGAGAAAATTTTATTGTTTTTTCAGGAATTTCCTACGAATATAAAAAGAATAAGCTCCGCTTTATATTTACGCAAGTATTTCCATTGAATGTGCACGTAGAAACGTAACGTGTTTCATTAATATTGACTTCTTGGATTTCGCAATTATTGTAGAGTAAATATGTAAAATATGCTTATAGATATCGTGGTGTTGTTAGAATTTCTAAAGTAAACATGGAAGTAATTAATTGAAAATAAACAAGGTGAAGTACAAGTATAGGTAATACTTTGCCATTGACCTCAGTGTAATACTGTTCTAAGAAATTTAAGATCGGCATTATATTCCTTGAGTCATTTTTGTTATGGCCGGTACGAATAATTGTATACATTTACCTTTGCTCATACAATGTGATTGATTGAAACCGTTCATTAGACGTATTGCAAGTATTGCTTTATTTTTATTTGTATATTTTAGGGTAAGCGGAAGGGTTTATGTTTTACGAAATTATCCGTTTATATTTCGGGAACTGGCAACATTGATAGTGCTGCCTCGGATCTGATGATTGCATTGTGAAGTTTGTCATTTTTGACAATATATTTACCTTGACAGTTTTATTATCGGGTCGCTATTTCTATTGTTGACAATCACTTGAAAATATTATCTCGCGAACATTTCCGTGCAATTATTTTTCATAACTTTCGGCGTGGATTATCTCAACAAGAATGCATCGACGAGCTGAATTTTTTATATGGTGATGAAGCACCATTGAAAACTACAGTATATCGTTGGTATAGTGAATTCAATAGTGGACGGCGTTCTTTAGACGCTAAATTTTGTGAAGGTCGTCCCACAAATGTTGTGTCGGAAAACATCAATGCTGTGTTTGAATTGATAATGCAAGACCGTCATGCAACATACCGTGAGATCGAGGCATCTGTAGGTATTAGTAACACCAGCGTGCATAAGATCCTGCATGAACATTTAGCCTTTAAGAAGTTACGTTCACGTTGGTTACCACATAATTTGGCAACCGTTCAAAGAAGGACTCGTGTCGATTGGTGCCAAGAAATACACAAAAAATAGAATGGTGGTGCTTTAAAAAACATTTAAGAAGTCGTCACAGGTAATGAATCTTGGATCTATACGTATGAGCCCGATAGTAAGCAGCAATCGACTGTGTGGGATTCCAAAATGAGCCGAAACCAACAAAAATTTTTCGCATTCGAAGCACATCAAAACAAATGTCGCCTGCTTTTCGGAAAAACCGGTCACGTTGCAACTGTGCCTTTAGAGAGTTGTAGAATGGTCAATTCCGAATGGTACACAGCTATTTGTTTGCCAAAAGTTTTTGAAGAAATAAGGGAAACAAACCGAAAACGACAAATCATGCTCCACCATAACAATGAGAGCTCTTACAGGTCAGTTCAAACAATTGAATATTTGACCGGCCAAAACATTGAATTGATGAGTTATCCGCCGTATAGCCCTGATCTAGCACCCAGTGATTTCTTTTTGTTCGCACACTTGAAGAACAAACTTCGTGGTCAACGGTTTTCTACGCCGGAAGAGGCAGTCGAGGCCTTCAAAACTCATATTTTGGAGATACCGCCTTCACAGTGGCAGCAATGCTTTTCAGATTGTTTTAAACGAATGCAAAAGTGCATTGATTTTCATGAAGAATATTTTGAAAAGCAATAAAACTATTTTCGATAATAAAATTTTTTTTTTGTTTGCTGTTCCCGAAATATAAACGGCTGCCCTGTATTCAAAGAAAACATTTTCTGCAGGAGTCCATTGAACATCTTATTAGAAGCATGCCTGGGCGAATAAAATGTATTTGTTTACGTGTAGCAGCGAACAACGCTTCCCGCGTCGACGAAGGCAAAATTAATTTAAGAAGAAATGACACTCGTGTCCTAGGCTTTGTCGTAGCTAAATACGGCTGCGTACGATGCTTGCGGTATTCGTATCAAACGCATCGCATATATCTACGGCGAATACATTTATGTTAAAAACTGCCACGCAGTGTAAACTGAATCTTTAACAACCACACCGCTAACTGGTATGTAAAGCTCAGTATTTTTAAAATGCCTTCATGAAATACAAGCGTTTTAAAAAACTAAAATGGAACAAAAGAACTGTATATATCATTTATAAAGATCGACACGCTTTCGGAGAATTTCATTATTTGTAAGTATAATTAATGGAATTCTCCAAAAATATATCGATCTTTATAAATGATATGCACAGTTCTGCTTCTCTTTAATTTTTTAAAAAGCCTGTACTTCACGAAAGCATTTTAAAAACACTAGGCAGACATATTTTACGAATACTAAAGAATTATGGTTTCAAATTCATTTTATTATTCAATATAACTACCTTGAACTTCAATACACTTGTTACAATGATCTTCTAATTTATGGATTCCACCCCTGAAATGAGAATCCGGAAGACTGTCGCAATACGCTTTCATGGCTGCTATTACCGTTCGATGAAAATCGTTTTCAAGGTATGAATTGTTTGAGATGTGGGAACAGTCAAAAGTCAGAGGGAGTAAAATCTGGTGAAGAGGGTTGATGTTGCAACAATTCATAATTTAATTCAATGATTTTTGCGACGGTTTTTGAACTGTGTGAGAGGGTGTGCTACTTTGATGAAAAATATTTTTTTTCTAGCGTAAATCAGGTCTTTTCTCACGAATTTTATATCCAGCTATTCCAAAAGGTTACAGTAATAATCTGAGTTGATTGTTTTACTGGTTTGGAGGCAATCCACGCACAAAATTTCTTTTGGATTCCAAAAATACTGATGCTATCACTTTATTGGCCGATTTCTGTACCCTAACTTGCTTTGCTACCGAAGTACCGGGTTCACACCACTTCTTAATCTTTTGTTTTGATAGAGAATCAAGTCTCTTTCAAGTTTTTCTATCAATGTATGGATCAAATTGATAATTTGTTGTCGGTAGCGATCAGTATTAACTGTTTCGACAAATTTAAACAGTTCGTAATACACTACGCCACCACGTCCCACCAAACACAGAGCATTGTCTTGCGATCAAAACAATTTGGCCTTGGAGTTGATGGGTCGATTTCGCCCGGAATTTTTTCCACTTATGGTTTTCGAAATAAATTCATTTTTCATCGTCTGTCACTATTCGATGCAGAAATGAGTTCCGAAGCAGTATTTCATAGACAATTTTTCGATTTTCCATTTGCCTGTCATTCAATTGATGTGGCACTTACTTTCCCATTCTTTGGATTTTTTTCATTGCTTGTAATCGGTCGCTAATTATTTCTTGGGCCACATTTAATGCTTCTGCCAATTGTTTTTGAGTTTGGGTCGGGTCTTCATTCAATAACTCCTGCAGTTTCGTGTCTTTAAACATTTTCAATCTATCTATCTTCTTTGTCTTGCACATCGAAATCGCCATTTTCGAATTGTCAAAATCACGTCTCATGATTGTAGCATGCTCCCCGTAAGTTTCTTCAAGCAAACGATGGCTCAGTGGCTTTTTGCTTGTGATTAAATAAGAAAAGAAATGCGTGTCGCAAATGCACTTTTTCAAACACGAGATTGACAAGAGGTATAAATCTATGACAGTGTCACTTTCGCAAAATATAACATGTATGGCTTTGAAGCTTGATGTTAGTAGAATGAAATGTCACATGTGTTAAATCATAAAATTGCATACTTAAGCCTAACGATGTAATGACTTTCCGGTACACCTGGTATATACTGTAAGATACAGTTAATACCACATAAAGGTTACCGATGCACATGAAAATATATCTGCCGAATTTACTTAGGATGGTCTCTACACTATATAAACAAAATATTGGCAGTTGAAACATGTCTATGATTCATAACACCTTATTTTCCGAATAATAATAATAAGAATTCACCTTGAAGTAAAGTTGTGTTAATAAGGAACGGTTCTCTGTGAGTCTAGCATACAATTTTGATATAGATCGTTAATAACACAAATTCACCTGACGAGAGGTGGATTCTTCGAAACGCGTTGTTAACAAGATGTTAATATTTGAATGACTTTTTGAACGTTCACTTAATGGTAATTCTCCAAGTATTTAAAGTGTTCGTCTATTTATGCAATGATAACTTAGTTACCTATTTTTACAAGATGAGACGCCCTTGTTCTTTCGTTGGTACATTCGTATGTTAGAAGAAAGGGGGAGGTATTGTTTTTTAATCATTTTAGTGTATCGATAATCATTCGTTAATAACACAAGTTTACCTGAGGGGAGGTTAATTTTTCGAAACACGTATTAACAAGGTGTTATTAACATTTGAATGATTCCTTTTAATTTTTACTGTTTAAGAATACTAATTTATACTATCTTTCAAGTGCAATATACATATTAATATATAGCTTTTTTATTGTAGCACATGTGCATTTTACCAGGTGTTTAATGCACCAAATTTAATTATTATTCTTACTTAGTTCATGTATTTAACATAAATTTTAAATTACTGGCTGCTTCATAGTTTCGCATCAGTTACAAATGAAATAATCTTACGCACCTATCTCGCACCTGTTTCCTGTTACAATGTTGTGAATTTTAATTGTCTATGTAATATGTATATTGGTTTTAATTAATAAATTATTCGAGTATACACTCTTTGCGAAATCACATTTTTCTATTGCAAATTTTTACCAAACGATTAAAAAACTGGAAATAAATTTGGGGAATATTGAAGGTCAACGGAAATTTTCATATATACCTATGAGTGTGTTTCTTTATATACAGAAAATTGCGAAAACTTGCTAATGAGATTTTATTGCGAGAATGAAACACACATGTACTAGATATGCGCATACTAAAGCTTTTTATGCAAATATATCAAAATTTATTGGAAATGCAATGATATAAATTCATGCAATACATGGAAGAATTCATGAAAAAATTAAAACGTTTATATTTCGTAATATGTATAGAATGGAATTTATGAATAAATTGTAAGAAATTTTGTTTCATTGTCTTAGGAATTTTCTATATTGCACCATTTATTGGTTCTTTCCACGTATAAATTACGTGGAAAAAAAAAGAAAAATTACAAAACACTGCCAAAAAAGGAGCGTTTTGTTAATTTCCTTTATATACAACTTGCAAAGATAAAACAGGTAAAAAACATCAAATAATGAAAATAATATTAATAATGATAATAACGTAAAGGCTGAAAATTGTAGCCATTGGCTTGAAGACGAAGCTGTAGCCTATGTGGCGTTGAAACATATACAGAGTACTTAAACACTTTCAGTACTGGACATATCGTCGTTAATTTCCAATAATTAGGAAAGATTAATGTATGCTTAATGGCAGATTAACTAGAACTGTTAACGGATATGTGAAGATGTCTGCACAATCTTACAACAGGGAACTTGGAACTTGATGATCTACACTAATGGTCTTGTTCAACAGTTCTCTTAACAACGAATTAATAACAGAAACTCTAACGAAATCATTATGAATAATTGAGAAGTTATAGGAGACAGTATGTTGCTGATTTACACGGGATGTCCCATAAGTACCCAGCCTGGCCTAGAGATGGCGGTAGCTGATGGAAAAATATCATTGTATTAAAAAGTACGCAATTTATAAAGCATATGCTTCAAGTTTAAAGACGCCAACGTTGTTTATTATTTGTTTGGCAGCCCTCAATAACGAACGTTTTCAGTGAATTTGTAAAAATGGAGAAAATTGGTCATCGTTGCGGGACACAATACTTTTATTTGAAAGGCCTCGGCCCAACCGATATAAAAGTTGAACTGGATTCTAATTTGGGTGAGTCTGCTTCTTCGTTTGTAACAGTGAAATATGGGGTAACAGAGTTTAAACGAGGCCGTACGAGTTGCCAAGACGAGCATTGTAGTGGTCGACCAAATGAGGTGACGACTCTAGAAATGGTGAAGAAAATCCACAAAGTGATACTGGATGATTGTCGACTAAAAGTGCTCGAGCTAGCACACATAGTCGGCATTTCAAAAAGTGCGATACATCGTATATTATCTGAAAACTTGAACTTGAGAAGGCTATGGGCAGGATGGGTGCCGCGTTTGCTCACACTCGAGTAAGAACAGTGTCGTGAAGATGTTTCAATTGAGTGTTTAGCGAAGTTTCACAGCAACAAAGCAGAATTTTTGCGCCGTTTCATAACCATGGATGAAACATGAATCCATCGCTTCACACCTGAGACAAAAGAACAATCAAAACAATGGACTCAAAAGGGAGAATCGGCTCCAAAGAAGGTGCAGACCCTTTCATCTGCAGGCAAGGTCATGACATCGGTTTTTTGGGATGCGCGTGGAATAACTTCATCGACTATTCACACTCGAGACAAAAGGACAATCGATATAATGGAGAACTGGTTCTAAAGAAGGCGAAGACCGTTTCATCTGCAGGCAAGGTCATGGCATCGGTTTTTTTGGAATGCTTGTGAAATAATTTTCATTGACTATCTTGAAAAAGGAAAAACTATCAACGGCGAGTATTATGCGAACTTATTGCAACGTTTGAGCGAATAAATCAACCAAACGGCCTCACTTGGCTAAGGAAAATGTGTTGTTTTGTCAAGATAGTGCACCAGCTCACAAATCCGTTGTTGCAATGGCCAAAATTAATGAATTAAAGTTTGAATTCCTAACTCATGCACCCTATTCGCCAGATTTAGCCCCGTCGGATTATTTTCTGTACCCACACTTGAAAAAATGACTCAGTGGTCAAAGATTTTCCAACGATGAAGAAGTGATGTCGGCAGTTAATGCCTATTTTCAGAAGCAAGACAGTTCTTATTATAAAAAGTGTATCGAAATTATTGAACATCGCTGGGAAAAGTGTATAGAACTGAAAGGAGATTATGTTGAAAAATAAATATATTTCTCTCTAAAATTTTTGTGTTTTCTTTGTTGGGTTGGGTACTTTTGGGACCACCCTCGTATACTGGCATCAAACTAGATAACTAAATTTTAAGATCATCTAGTTTAATGCCAGATAAGGAAGTGGTGGTGTCTTCGAGATAGTTCTGAGCCTATTCGTAACCTCTTCATTCACTGTTTTATCGTAAAATATGAAGAGGATGACTAAATAATTCAATGTGTCGTTTGACGAAATTTTTACTTAATTTCATGAACTCATTGCAGAATACGGTGCAACAATTAATTGTATTTAAATAAACATCTTATCGAAAATAATTTCTATTGGTAACAAATCAGGTTTGCCATTTTAAGTGATGGTATTTCTCGAAAGTCTTCGCCATTAGTGCTTCTTTCATCAAGTACTTTATTTATCATTTTTACATGGTTTGTTATATCATAGATAAGTAAATGAAATATCAATAATTACTTTAGATACTGCGATTAATTACACCATTGTTTGATTATTCTAAAAATAGAAAAGTCGTTTGTAATTTAGACGATAAATAGAGTAGATATGTGTTTATAAATAGAAATGACTAAAACATCGGTCGGGTATTTCGTCTTTAATTGTCCTTCTGAAATTTTAATGTGCATTTTTCAAGTGTCAAAAAAACGAACTTAACTACAACAAAACAGTAATTAAAAACGAATTAAGTAGCTTTGTTTAAAAACAAACTGCTGGTTTTACTATAAATGAACATAGGAATGGATAAACCGTTATCTTTAATCGAATTAATGTAATCGTTTATAGTAACATGTATAAACATTAAAATATGTTATTAAATTGCGATTTATTCTTAATTTCTTTCAGCTACTTATAAGTAGTTCAATTTAGTACTATTTGAACAAGAAACATTTTGAACTAAATTAAAAAGATTTTTCCCACTATATTAAACAAAAAAAAAGTCCTACTCAATAAGGGATTTTCAGGCATTACTTACTAGGGAACACAGGCAAGTGTTCCTCGTCGATTTAAATGACACTTGGTGGGATTATAGATTGATGTAGTGTAAGAATAGTGGTAACTCTTTTAGTTGCCCAATCCCCGGCGGATTGACATATAACAGTAACACCATTGTGTGATTAGCGGGGATAGAAACAAGTTCTAAACTCCCAACGGTAATATCTGATTTTGAGCTTCCCGACGGGAACTGCATCACTGTTATAACTGCTGACGTTTCGTACCTACTCGTATGGGACGTCTACAGGGCTCAACTACTGCTACTGCCTGTCGCACTAAAACTGTCCCAACCGTAATTTCGGTATCTTGTCTTCGCATGCAAAGTTTCATTTTCCTGTGGACCGTCGTAGTAACAATGTTATTTGTCACGATTTCTCTTTATGAGATACGTACCTAGCATCAATTAGTGATAAAATTTTTAAAGTTGAAATTTTTAAAGCTGCTTATGGCAGCGATTGTATGGATGTGATGAACATTCACCAATGGATTCAATGTGCAAAACGCTGTCATAAACTTCGCGATTATTAAAGAATCGTATCCATAGGAAAACTCCAGACTACATTATAGGAACGGAACAATGAACATAGTGACTAACACGGTTATTTCGCACCCTTGATACAGCATGATTTGGCTCCCTTAGATTCCTTTGACCAGAGTTGAAGGAGTTATTGAAAGCTTAACATTTTTCACCAGACATTAAAGTTCGTGCTTCTTTCATGGATGTAATGAAGAAATGGATTTGGCGTGTGTAAATGGTGATTATGTGGGAAAATAATTATCTACATTAATAGTCAGATGATTTACTCAATTTTGAGATTGGTCTCATTATTTTCTATTTTCCTATTGTTGTATTATAGAATTGAAGACCTTATATATAAATCTATCCTCGTACATAAATACAATAGACTCGTTAAGCATAATCTTTGAACTAAGAAAGTTTCAAGTAAAGGTTTCCATCATAGTGACTGTCCAAAATTATGCGAATAAGCCAAAGAAAATAGAAATCAACTTTAAGAGCAGAAAATCAGACGCTGATATGATGAAAACTGACGAAACACGATAAAATGCCTTATGACCAGGTATAACAGATAACAGAAGGGTAAACATGGAAGTAGGCAAGAAGACATTGTTGGAATGACAATAGGAATGGAATTCTAGAACAACGGAGAAGCGAGTCTACGGAGTGCACCCTGACGTAAATCATCAGAAAGACTTGACAAGGAAAAAAATGGAGTTGATCTTTGGACACGACTACTTCAAAGAATACTATACTTATGAGATTTCGATTAAGGGATATAGATAGTGCCTGTGATTGTGAGCAAGGGTTGGAAAATGCAGAATATGTAATGTGAAACTATTGAAATGCTTAGAAAGAGAATTAGGAATTAGTTGTCAAATACGAGACATATAATAGAAAAAAGCAGAAGCCAAGATCAGGAGGTAGTATGGACAAAGTAATTAACGGCTATGCTCAGAAGACCGTGTTGAATGCGAGAACTTAGGATCACCTTGAAAAAAAACGAAGGGGAAAGGTAGAACTGAATGAATTGTATGGATGACGTAATCTTCAAGGGGTTGATCCATCGAAACAACGCGCCAGCTGAGTAACTGTAAAGTTGGATCGAGGAGGGTTTCTGTAGATATTGGACATCGACGACGGATGAAGTGAACGGAAGTCTTAGCAGCGTATATACTTCGACGCCCTGGCAGACATTTTTTTTCTTTAACCGAGAGAGCAGCAACTACTTATGTGTAGGCTTCGAATTTGTATCATTCATATTAATACGAGAAAAGGAGTCCAAACAAAATTTTCAAAATTCGTATTTTTCTTAGAAGATGGAATTTCTACTGAAAGGAATTTATTCTGAAAGAGATTGTTTAATAGATTCAGATGCATTTGTTTACAAAGTATAATAGTAATTTTTTTGCTAAAATTCTTATAATCGTTGATTCATCAAGAGGTAGACTAATCTTTGTTATTTCAGGAACTTAACCTTAATATTCATAAACTTACAGGATTAATGTTGTGTCTAAATCTTTTAGCATTTTAATCTTCTAATTTTTTAACAGAATTTGTAGTAACTATAATATTGTGTTTACCAACAGTTTCAATAATTTTTCTTTTTAATTAAGTTGATGTTTAGTATTTACATATTATAGATTCAAATTGATAACAATATTCTGATACAGTCACGTATATAGGTTTTTTTCTGTAATTGGGAGTTACTGCCTCTTGTAAATAAATAATGTATTTAAAAAATTTGGAACAGAAAAGAGAACAAAATATATCTTTTGTAGATTGTACAAGTGCTTGGCGCAATAAATAAATGTCGAGGTGAGAATTAGAAATATTGGGAATATCAAAAAATTGAAGGAGCTATTAATGAGGATACTAAAGCAAAGAAAACACTTACTTCAAGAAGCAGAGCAGTGGGGATCAAATTATATAAAAAAGTGACGTTAAAAGATTTCCTTTTCAATCTGACATTATTATATTAGGTGCGCAACTAAGTTCTCGCTGTTTTTTTTTGATGAAAATGCAACTTTATTGTGAAAAAAATGTTTACAAATGAATCATTCAAAATATTGCCCATCGCTAGCGATAACTTTTTCCCATCTTTCTGGTAGAGCGTCTTTTAAGGCTATCCACGAATCAAGCCATTTTGAGATGTCTTCATATGAGCGGAACTGCTGATTAGCCAGACCATGTGCCATCGAACGGAACAAGTAATAATCGGACGGCGCAATATCTGGGGAATATGGCGGGTGAGGTAGGACCTCCCATTTGAGCTTTTCTAAGTAGGTTTTAACGGGTTTGGCAACGTGAGACCGAGCGTTGTCATGCTGTAGAATAACTTTTTCGTGCCTCTGCTCGTATTGTGGCCGCTTTTCGCGCAGTGCTCGGCTCAATCGCATCAATTGAGTTCGATATCGTTCCCCAGTGATGGTTTCGTTCGGTTTCAACAGCTCATAATAAATAACACCGCCCTGGTCCCACCAAATACACAGCAAAACCTTCGCAGCGTTAATATTCGGCCGAACTGACGACGTAGAAGCATGACCGGGCAGTCCCCATGATTTTATTCTCTTTTGGTGGTTGTAATGAATCCATTTTTCATCACACGTAACAATGCGATGAAGAAAACCCTACCTTTTTGCCTCTGGAGCAGTTGTTCACAGGCGAAAAAGCGACGCTCAACGTCTTTTGGCTTCAAATCATAAGGAACCCAAGTTACTTATTTTTGAATCATTCTCAACGCATGCAATCGCTGGAAAATGGCTTGGCGGGTAACTCCTAATGCTGAAGCAAGCTCTTTTTGCGTTTGGCACGGATCCTCATCGAGCAATGCCTCCAATTCAACGCCTTCGAAGGTTTTTGGTCTTCCTTCACGCGACCGGTCGTCAACATCGAAACCAATCACGGCACGTTGTTTCACTTAGAGCAGCATCTCCGTAAACTTTTTGGAGTTCTCGATGCGCTTCAGCCGCCGTTTTCTTCGAATGAAAGAAGAAAAGCAACACCTCCCGCAAATGACGATTATTTGGCACAAAATCAGACATTTTCACACAACCAAAAGTATATGACGCAAAAACAAAATCACTAATGTGTCAAAGCTGTTTGTTTACTATATGTATAAGCTTGGATCATGACGTTTTGGTTATGTCACAATCGGCCAGCACTTACTACTGGAGCCATCTCTTGAAAAACAGCGAAAACTTAGTTGCGCACATAATATAAAAGGAAAAATTGAACAAGAAAAAGTATAATTCTAAACCAAACGCAAATAATATGTCTCCTTCATGACAACAGCGAATTCAAAAAAAGTAATACTGAAACTGATAAAATGTAGGAACTGAAGATGGACAAAACTGATGTTCACCTCTTGCAATTTCTTTCTTTCTTAAGATGAAGGGTCAGATCAAATGGACACAGTTCGTAGGAGTTGAAGACAAAAGATTCGACACGTATTCTGATTCTTGAATTAGGAAGGCCGTTGTAGGCGTTGCGCATATAAAAAAAGCTGACTGAAAATAGGTCTTGGGAACGAGAGGTAATAATTTCTCCATATCAAAGACTAAAATTGTCCAAATTTTCAACGTACCTACTGAGAAATAGGGTGTCTGTTAGGATAATAGATAACAGAGTATTGTAAGTTTAACAAATGAATAATAATTTTGCCGAATGTACGATGCATTGGGGTATCTACAAATGAAAGATGAATATCTTGAAGCTCTATATACACAACCGCTTTCAAAGTTCAAATGAAGTTGTACAACGTATTTTATTTAGATATAAAATCCGCAATAGAGTCGAAAGAATTGCAGTGAAGTTGGTTCGGTGGATACCTCAAGTAATCTAATCTAAAGGTAAAAATATAGTTATTTAATTATCACGCCTTGTACATAATTTTTCGTGTAATGAGGTCACTCAACTTTTTGCTTTAACCTCACCTTGAATGATGTTTATAAATAACATTGTCGACCGTGAAGATAGAATTTATTTATTACTTTACTATTGTCAATTATTTTATCAAAAAAATATAGTGTAAACATAGAATATTGTTGATTGAATGCATGCTATTGACAGTATAGATTAGCATGTGTTACTAATCTGATAATATTAACGATTGACTCTGTCTGCAAGGATTGCATGCAAAAAATATATTAATTTTGTCAATTATTATAATCAGTTTTATAAAACTGAAATGTCAATGTTTCAAATAATAATAAGAAGGCCGAAATGTTTCTCTTCTCCATTCTTATAGGAATATATGGGTTAGCGTCTGTTGTAATAATCTGTTTTAATCGGGCAAAATTTGAATCTCTCGTTTACACACTATCTATTACAGTAACAGAGCTAATACTGCTTGGGTCGCTGAATGCATGTAATTGTAGTGTTTGTACAGTGGCCACTACTTGCATTGACACGTCTAATGCCAACGAAGAAGTTTGTAATTTTTCAAGTTTTTCGACTAGTTGACAATAATTATTTGTCAATAATTTTTAAATCTGCTGCAACTTGAACATCTTCGGATTTATTTCAACTTTTCTTGCTGGCAATTGCTTCGTTGGGATTTAATTTGAAACAACAGACTTAATTTAATGGAAATAATGAAAGTAATAAGACGCCGCTTACAGCCATGTTTCCCAGCGTATGAGAATGAGAACATGTTGGGAAATTGGCTGCAAAATGGGCAAACACGTTTTGGATATTTTAGAAACACTGCTTTTGTATGTGCTATTAAATTATATACGTATGTACCTCCACTAACGGCAACAAAGAATTTTGTAATTTGTCAAGTGCTTTAACAAATCTATTGTAATTATTACAAATAATTTCTAAATCTGCTGCAACTTGAATATTCTTACACTCGAATTTATTCTGGAACATAAAAGCTTTGTCACAAATTTTACAAATTATTTTAGTTCCATCACGTATTAAAATTTTAAATTAAAAAAAAATAGTTTTTTTAAATGATTTTAAGGACCTTTCCGATATTTACTGATCATGTGGGCTATAAACATTTATAAATGTTATTGTGTATTGTATGAACCCATTGTCTATCGTATATTGTATATATTCAGAATTTGTCGAATGACGAAAATAAATAGTTGAAGTCTAAGGCGTTTGTTTTGAAGTAGTAAAATTAGTAACGTGGGAACACATTGCGTGTTTTGCTTTAGAAATAAAGTGGATTTCTAATTGAAACGAATTTAGATTCTATTTGTACACAAAATACATTTATATGTAATTACAATCAGATCAAGCATATACGACGATGGTCCCATAAATACCCGGCCTGACCTAGAGATGGCAAAGTTGTTTGAAAACTATCACTGTAATAGAAAGTACACAATCTATAAAGCACATGTTTCAAGTTAGAAGACGCCACGTTGTTTAGTATTTTTTTGTCAGCCATCAATAGTGAACACTTTCAGTGAATTTGTAAAAATGGAGGAAATTGGTCATCGTTACGTGATACAATACTTTTATTTAAAAGGCCTCAGTCTCAGTGAGTCTACTCCCTCGTTAACAACAGTGCAATATTGGGTTTAAACGAGGCTGTACGAGCTGTCAAGACGAGCATCACAGTGGTCTACCAAATGAGGTGAGGACTCCAGAAATGGTGAAGAAATTCCACAAAGCGGTACTGGATGATCATTGACTGAAAATGTGCAAGCTAGCAGACATAGTAGGCATTTAAAAAAATGCGGTACATCGCATATTTCTGAAACTTTGGACATGAGAAAGCTCTGTGCAAGATGGGTGTCTCGTTTGCTCATACTCGAGCAAAAACGGCGTCGTGATGATGTTCCTTTTTTGAGTGTTTAGCGAATTTTCACAGCGACGAAGCAGAATTTTTGCACCGTTTCATAACCATGGATGAATCATGGGTCCATCACTTCACACTCGAGACAAAAGAACAATCAAAATAATGGAGAACTGGTTCTAAAGAAGGCGAAGACCGTTTCATCTGCAGGCAAGGTCATGGCATCGGTTTTTTTTTGAAATGCTTGTGGAATAATTTTCATTGACTATCTTGAAAAAGGAAAAACTATCGCGGCAAACTTATTGCACCGTTTGAGCGAAGAAATCAAGCAGAAATGGCCGCATTTGGCTAAGAAGAAAGTGTTGTTTGCACCAGCTCACAAATCCGTTATTGCGATGGCCAAAATTAATGAATTAACGTTTGAATTGCACTCTGTTCGCCAGATTTAGCCTCCTCGGATTATTTTCTGCTCCCAAACTTGAAAAAAATGGCTCAGTGGTCAAAGATTTTCAATCAATGAAGAAGTGATGTCGGCAGTTAATGGTTATTTTGAGTAGCAAGACGGTTCTTATTACAAAAAGGGTATCAAACTTATTGAAAATCGCTGGGAATAGTATATAGAGATGAAAGGAGATTATGTTGAAAAATAAATATACAAGTTACAAACCTTTACGCAGACAGTATTAGTAACTGCAATTAAATTTAAATATACAGTCCATGGAATGATTATTGAAATCAAGAAATATTGAATTATTGGCGCGCAACTAACTTCTCGCTGTTTTTCAAGAGATGGCTTCAGTAGTAAGTGCTGGTCGATTGTGACATAACCAAAACATCATGAACCAAGCTTAGACATATGGTAAATAAACCGCTTTGACACATTAGTGATTTTGTTTTTGCGTCACATACTTTTGGTTGTGTGAAAATGTCTGATTTTGTGCCAAATACTCGACATTTGCGGGAAGTGTTGCTTTTCTTCTTTCATTCGAAGAAAACGGCGGCTGAAGCGCATCGAGAACTCCAAAAAGTTTGCGGAAATGCTGCTCTAAGTGAAACAACGTGCCGTGATTGGATCCGTCGCTTCAAAGACGCTGATTTCGATGTTGACGACCGTTCGCGTGAAGGAAGATCAAAAACCTTCGAAGGCGCTGAATTGGAGGCATTAATCGATGAGGATCCGTGCCAAACGCAAAAAGAGTTTGCTTCAGCATTAGGAGTTACCTGCCAAGCCATTTCTCAGCGACTGCATGCGTTGGAAATGATTTAAAAACAAGGAACTTGGGTTCCCTACGATTTGAAGCCAAGAGACGTTGAGCATCGTTTTTTCGCCTGAGAAAAACTGCTCCAGCGGCAAAAATGGAAGGGTTTTTTTCATCGCATCGTTACGGGTGACGAAAAATGAATTCATTACAGCAACCCAAAGAGAACAAAATCATGGGGACTGCCTGGTCATGCTTCTACGTCGTCGGTTCGGTCGAATATTTACGCTGCGACCAAAAAACCAAACGAAACCATCACTGGGGAACGGTATCGAACTCAGTTGATGCGATTGAGCCGAGCACTGCGCGAAAAGCGGCCACAATACGAGCAGAGGTACGAAAGAGTGATTCTACAGCATGACAACGCTCAACCTCACGTTGCCAAACCCGTTAAAACCTACTTAGAAACGCTCAAATTGGAGGTCCTACTCCACCCGCCATATTCCCCAGATATTGCACCGTTCGATTATTACTTGTTCCGTTCGATGGCACATGGTCTGGCTAATCAGCAGTTCCGTTCATATGAAGACATCTCAAAATGGCTTAATTCGTGGATAGCCTCAAAAGACGAATACTTCTATCGTGACTAGAAAGAGGGGAAAAAGTTGTTGCTAGCGATGGGCAATATTTTGAATGATTCATTTGTAAACATTTTTTCACAATAAAGTTACATTTTCATCAAAAAAACAGCGAGAACTTAGTTGCGCACCTATATATTTTATTTTACCAAAGAATTTTTAAGTTTAGTTTATCCATATATTTTTATTTTAATAAGTGTATTAAAGAGTCACAAATTTTATTTAGAAATATATGTATATCTTCAAAAAGCAAGCG
Organism: Dermolepida albohirtum; assembly: GCA_031893035.1. Lineage (NCBI taxonomy): Eukaryota > Metazoa > Arthropoda > Insecta > Coleoptera > Scarabaeidae > Dermolepida > Dermolepida albohirtum. Next base: position 4,126 of record JAVIWB010001542.1, on the reverse strand, counting down.
AATATATATATATATATATATATATATATGTAGAGAATAACTGCTACGTTAATCTGGTTTGATTAACTTGCAAAAGAATTGCAATATTCTAACCACAATCGGGGCTGTGGTTAGAATATTGCAATCCTTTTAATCGTAAAAGATAAAGCATATATATACATATATATATATATATATGTATAATATATTAGTTCCTTGTACAACTAGTATTGTCGGGTATTGCAAGCGAATTATATACTTTATTTTTTACGATTACAAGGATTGCAATATTCTAACCACAGTCCTGATTGGTATATTGCAATTCTTTTGCAAGTTAATCAAACCAGATTAACGTAACAGTTATTCTCATAAATATTTAAAAAATTGCGAAAAATAAATACAAACTTACAATTGCATGTTTCATTTCATCAGAAGAGGAGACGCATTTTGGAGAGCTCTCAAACCTAAAAAACTGAGGGAAAGGCATATTGGTGGGAGAGAAATTAAATACTATTTTTCAGTAGTTGCATGAGAGCATTGCAATAATTATAAACTACAAAATTCTGTACTTGATTACTTCTGATTACTTTTGATTCTTTTTCAACTTTCTTACGGATAAGACATACGTAATTCATTAAACAGTCGTCTAATTATAACCATGTAACAAAATATTTTTTGATACAGTAAAATTTACATAAGTAAACAGATTCTTATGTAATTTGTATCTAATATATAATTCAATACAATTATTTTAAAACATATGTACGCAATTAAGTTTCATATACGTATATGTGTGTGATAAAAACCGCCTGCGTCACGATTCTAGTATTAGTTTTCAATATTAATTCATAAATATGCAAATACGTAGGCATGTCAACGTTTATCAATTGACTATATCTAACGTAACATTTAATATCTATATATTACTTACTATACTATAATATACTAAGCAAACAAAAAGTTGAGAGTTAAAAATTGAAGTCGAGTAGTATTAAGGAATCGTTTCTGCTCCAGCTTTTGTTTATGAAAAATAATATTTGATCGTAAAGCCTGCAGTCACATAATTGTAAATACTGTATAATCTATACACATGCTAAAAGTAATATTTTATATTAGTATGCCAAGTTTGAGAATTATGTCTTTAGGGCTTAAAATTTGTCCAAGGTCAACAGCTTCACGGTATGTTTATGTTAAATTGCATTTGATCAATAAGGTTGATATATAACCCCTTTCCACAATTAACTATTTGTAAATTCTGTATACGCATTTCGACAACCAAGTTGTCATCATCAGCAGATAATTTCAAAGTGTCGCACCTTGTAAAACACGGCGAAGAAATTGTACGAAAAATACACTCCGTACGCGATCCGCACCGTTGCAAACCAAGATGTACACTGTGTCTGTTTCACAAGATTTTTAAAAATACTTTTACTTAAACTAACATGCACTACTTCGGAAAAGGTTATTATGGTCAAAAAGTGTGAGTGATTTATGTGTGTTTTATGATATTGCTCCTCTTGTCTTTCAGCAGAGAGAAGAGAGGCGTTTGTAGAGGGCCGGCCTCATAAACGTTAACCAGATGGCCTGAATTCTTTACGATGTACATGCTTTCATACGCGTCCAGTTCGCGATAATTGTACACGTTCTTTATCAAATGTAAACAATCCATATTAACACTGTGGTTATTTTCTAATACATGTCTCGCTATACCCGATTTTTCCGGTCGGTTGAATTTTATGTGCGAAAGGTGTTCTTTATACCTGGTTTCGATCGATCTTTTGGTTTGGCCGATGTATTGTTTATTGCACTCTAAACATTCAATTCGGTAGATTCCCGATTTTTTAATCTCTTCAATTTTGTCTTTTGCATTTCCTAACAGCATTTTCAGGGTATTATTAGGGCGTGAACATACTTTAAACCCGTGATCTTTAAAAATACTATTCAGATTTTTTGTCACACGATGGAAAGGTAAACAAACAAAATGCTTTTCCCGATTGCTCTGTGGTGAAAGACATGTGGTGTCACGGATTGTTTTTCTTATGTTGGCCTTTCTAATTAATCCATTGATTATTTCCGAATCGAAACCGTTGTATACCGCGATATTCTTAATGAGGTTCAATTCTCTTTCATATCTTACTTTTGTTAATGGGAAATTGATCAAACGATTAATCAGAAAATTGAATGAAGCCATCTTCTGTTGCATGCTGTGATTTGAGTCAGCCGTAATGAATCTATTGACATTGGTTTCTTTTCGGAAAATATCAATTTCTATTTTGAGATCTTTCTTAATAACTAAGGTGTCCAAAAAAGGCAACTTGTCATTGTTTTCTTTTTCTACTGTGAATTTAATTGTCGGGAATTTTGAATTTAACTGTTTAACGAAATCATTTAAGTTGCATTTTTGTGTATTGAAAACCGCGAAAATATCATCGACATACCTGACCCAAATTCTAGGAAAATATTTAGCTTTATTTTTTAGTTCTATTTCAAAGTTACTCATAAACAGGTCCGCTATGAATGGAGAAAGACAATTGCCCATTGCAGTACCCTGTTTTTGTTCATAGAACTTCCCTTCGAACTGAAAACAATTTTGGGACATGCAAAGGTTTGTTAATTTCACGTATTCCTTTATTTTCTCTGGTTCGTAAATTGCATATTTAAATAAGCAATTTCCTTCCAGCCGTTGAGATTACTTGCATAAAAGAAAATGATATAGACGAAATAATGAAATTATATAATTTTAGATACAAAATTTTTAAGTTCAAGGCTGTGTGAGATTATTTTTCTTTTTTTATGAAGCCTTCAGTTAAGGAAAAATTTTCGAAATATCTGCTCCAATTTATAAACTACTAGCTGTACCCTGCGCGCGTTGCTACGCCACCAACTAAAATAAATTTGAAGGAAAGACATTACACAAATGTTCAATTCATTTTGAGTCATTTTATTGATTTTGTTCATTTTGAAAAAATTGTGACATTGCAGCGTTCCGTTTCAATTCGATATTTATCGAAGTGCTGTGGGATACACAATATTTCTTGTTTTTTCATCTGATGCGTAAACCAGTAAATCAGAAGGTGAGCAGGCGTGAGCAGGCCGCATAGAGCTGCCCATGTGAGAAGCATGGATTCTCCAAATTTAATCCACACACTTGCAACGATTGTCCTTGTGCTTTGTTGATAGTCATTGCGACAGCGAGTCGTACCGGGAACTGCAAACGTTTGAATTCGAATGGCATATCTGTCGGGATCATTGGGATACGTGGCAACAGTCTTCACCTTTGAATTTTCCAATCAAAATTGTTGTCTCGATAACATTGTTCATCATTTTCTTCACTGAGAGTCTGGTTCCGTTGCAAAGTCGTGGTGGATTTATGTTTCGTGCGGTGGCATGCCTGACAAATCAAGCGAATTCAAGACTTCATTTGGATAGTTGGCAACTTTGTTTTGATTCACCACAATATCGATGGACTTATATGTTGTCGGTTCGCCGGGGATTCCATTCTGAAAGGTGCAGTTGATGGTATTGACGTCTATGTTTTTGGCCGCTAATATAGCACGCGTACTGAGCCACCGATGATTTTAGTAGTTCTGTGCAATGTTTGGGAAAACTTTTTGCACCAATTCGTCTATGCTTTCTGTGATCTTACAGAAGTTTGCTAGCAAGGTGATACATTGCGTAGATTCATCAATTTGCATTCGCCCATTTCCAATATCCATTAATTGTTTTGCAAAATTTCCAATTGGAATGACAGTGGCGCCATCTGTCGGAAATTGGTCGTACCAACTTAGGAACTTTCGTGGGCTCATGCACAACAACTTTGCTAAAGATCATCACATGATCGAATGCACAGTTTACGATTCCATAATGGACAGACAGACAAACATTCATTTTTATATTGTATATGTACATATATAGATGTACTTCATGCCTATATATCTTAGTTTTATATCTCTCTTAATCTATCTACACAAGCTTTAAAAATATCTATGAAAAGTTTAATAATTGTTTCTTTAATTTTTGTGTACACTAATTATATTTTATTTCTATTTTGAGCACGAGGAATATTATTAATTTTATTATATTTATTCGTAATATATTCTATCTTCTAATGAAAACAAATTAATTTTGTATGAATTAAATGTAGTTA